>JASDQU010502680.1:103019-114415 GCA_032191745.1 Picea mariana | reverse complement strand
AGAAGTGATGGACGTCAAGAGACATAGATACGCCAAATCCAATCTCAGTGTGGGTTGCTTCCTAGAGATCATGGAAGCACACTTGGCAGTCAATACACTGGTATTTTTTGGAGTGTTTTCTCAAATTTTATTTAATACGCTCATTTCTAAAGTTTTCTAGTTAGTATTTTAACTTCCAGATCTTCATCACAGCGTTATGTGATCGTTTTCACCTACATTTCAAAGCATCGTCAGTGCTTCCTAAACCCTAATTTTTATGAATTTTTTATATTTTGAAATGAAATATATATTTTATTTCTAAAATTCTTAAGCAAAAAGTGATGTGTGCACTTAAGTGTTTTATTCATAAACTATCCTAAACCTAAGCCATATCAAACCAAAACCATAAGTCAAAACTACATGTCCTATTCTTATGCTAACTCCATGAGTCGAGACAAGCCATATGTTTAATTCTTGTACTTAGCCACTAGAGCAATTCTCAGGCTAAAGATCTCTCGGGTTTTATGGTTTTATTTTGGAGGACCCACGAGTTAAGTCATGTAGTCAATCCATGAGTCTAGTCTATCAACCAAGCCCATATGTTATGTAACCTACCAAACCACATTATGAACGCCGAGACAACATCAATCTTTTTACATATCTCATTGATTTTACCTAATAAACCTCGCCATATGTAAAGATTACAATATCTGAATTCCCGTGAAATGTGGAATCTGTCCATGCACTGTTAGTTAAAATTAATGCAGGCATGAGACCACATGCAAAGGGTGCCNTTATGTATATCAATTTGTATCTGGTTAATGACTACTTTAGCTATCTTAATCATGTGCAAATGATATAATTTAATCATTGTTATCCATATCTGATTTCTTCTAAGTATTTTAAGAACATTACAATTGCTTAATTCAGTTTGTGAATGGCAGATTTCTCTTCTTCATAAGTTGAATTATAAAGTATAAGTTTTTGCATAACAGGTTTCCCTTATTGCAGAGATTTATAAATCGTAAAATTGTTATGATTTTTTATGTCTTGTTTGTCCTATAAACAACTCAAAGAGCAACACAGCTTATCATTTACGAAAAGCTTATGGACTAACCGGTGCGAGTTTACTTCCTCCGACCAGCTTCGAAGTCATCATACACAGGACAAACTAGGAGCGTTTCCAGGTCAGTTAGTCATTTCTTTTACTGTTCTTATTAGTAGTTTAGTTTAGATATAAGTTTAATTAGATTTATATTAGATTGTTTAATTTCAGTAAGTTTTATTTCTTATTCATAAAATATAAAAATCAAAAAAATATCTCTGGCTGTCTTAGGACAGAAAACACATGAGTTTTACAGGTTTTATTCAAATCTGCAACTTGTAGATATTGTATATTTGTGAATAAGTTGTAATCTAATTAGTAATTAGATATTTAATTAATAGAGTTAGTGTAATAGTAATTAGTAGATTGTATATAATAGTTAGAGTAGTTTATATTTAGTTTTAGTTTAATTTAGTATTTTGTTTTAATTAGATTAGTGTATTAGTTTGTTTTTGTTAATTTGTTTTATTAGTTTTAGTTAGTTTAGTTTCTTGTATATTTAGTTTTAGTTAGTTTATTTTTAGTTATTTTAGTTAGTTTTATTTGTTTTAGTTAGATTATTTAGTTTAGATTAGTTTCTCTTTGGTTTTCTTAAGACCTTAGAGCAGCCAACGGAGCCGTTAAACCCGTCAGGGTGGTTCATTCCAAATGGCTTGGGTTATTAGACAACCCCGGACCGGTTCCACTCTCTCAATTGACGGACGGACAATTTCGCCCGTCAACATACGCTCATTTCTAAAGTTTTCTAGTTAGTATTTTAACTTCCAGACCTTCATCACAGCTTTATGTGATCATTTTCACCTGCATTTCAAAGCATCGTCAGTGCTTCCTAAACCCTAATTTTTATGACTTCTTTATATTTTGAAATGAAATGTATATTTTATTTCTAAAATTCTTAAGAAAAAAGTGATGTGTGCACTTAAGTGTTTTATTCATAAACTATCCTAAACCTAAGCCATATCACACCAAAACCATAAGTCAAAACTACATGTCCTATTCTTATGCTAACTCCATGAGTCGAGCCAAGCCATATGTTTAATTCTTGTACTTAGCCACTAGGGCAATTCTCATGCTAAAGATCTCTCGAGTTTTATGGTTTTATTTTGGAGTACCCACGAGTTAAGTCATGTAGTCAATCCATGAGTCTAGTCTATCAACCAAGCCCATATGTTACATAACCTACCAAACCACATTCTGAACGCCGAGACAACATCAATCTTTTTACATATCTCATTGATTTTACGTAATAAAACTCGCCATATGTAAAGATTACAATATCTGAATTCCCGTGAAATGTGGAATCTGTCCATGCACTGTTAGTTAAAATTAATGCAGGCATGAGACCACATGCAAAGGGTGCCATGAGGAGCAGGAAGGGAGGTTGAGTTTTGGTTATGATTGCATGGATGTCTAAGGAATTTCATTTGCAAGTATCGGGCCATGAAAAAGAATGAACCACGTAATTGATGATGCAGGTGCCCACAAAGTTTATAGGCAAAGGAGTTTAAAACGTCAAAGTGCCACGAAGAGGTGGAAATTTCAATAGACATGGTAGATGTCGGTTTGATCCTCCAATGAAATACAGGTGTGACTGAATTCACGCAGATCTGATCATCTGGCTCATGCTTACTGCGATACAGGAACACAGAATTGCATAATGGACGATCAAAATTAATCCTTTTAAAATCTAACAACAATATTATGCTTGTAGAATATGCCTTCTACCTTGTATTCCAACTAAAGAGTCACAGGAATCTTTATGACTCGTGGTCTTGGTGCGCAGGAAGAGATCTTGTAGACAGAGGAATTCTCTGCAACATGTGGCAGATGATTGGTATCACAGAGAAACACTTGCTTTCTCTAAGGGTTGGATGGGATGCTCCACTATTTCACAACACAGAGTCGAAGATTCCTATTATCACCGAGTGCTGATTATTGTAGATCCAGACTCTGGGCATACAAAACCATACTTGCAAAAGAATTAGAAATTCCTATTGGAGCAGTTGCAGTTTTGGTGTTGGGCATATGCATGACACAAAAAACAAAAGGCATTGGAGTTTATGATAAACCATAGAAACGGATATTGAAGGAGTGAAGACATCTATTTCTTGATACAGAAGGTTTTGAAGGTGTTGAAAAATCCATGTCTATGATGACAGAATCTTGAGCTTGTACAAAAGTTTTATGGTAGCGAATACAGGAATGCAACCTCATATCCTTTATTCTAGAGCCCTACAGGATCACCAATAAGTGCTTTGGATAAAAATGAATGGAATTCTAGAGCCAGTAGAAAGTTTTAAAGGATTTCACAAGCCTGCGGTTTCAACGGCTTGCACAGGTTTCAACAGGCACTCTAAGCCATCGAAAGCTCCGCTTTCGGTAGCTAACCCTACTCCATTTCAGGCCTCTAAGCCACTGAAAGCACATATAGGGAAGATAAGCACTCTTTTTTCACAAATTCAAGTTTCCTTGATCTAAATGCCATGAAGACGGTTTTTAATGATATATAATAATTAATGGCATCATTATTGGGTTTCTATTCCAGTTTTAAAGGGTGCCAGCAAGAGGAGAAGATTTTGTTTGTTGCCTAATTTTGGCAAAAAATGACATGTCTGTCAAGGTGGCATTTTCAACTTCATTCAGTAGCTAATGAAAACTTTTTCAACTGTCGAAGACTATAAAGGTTATCAGAGATTCGAGGCATATAAAAGGCAAATAGGTTATGAAGTTTTCTAATTTTCGGTTGAAGATATGACCAGCTGTCAAAGAAGGATCTCATGTTGCCTTGTCATCACTAGAAGTTTGCTGAAGAGGTCGAATATGTTGAAGATCAAATTATGAATCAAATTGCTCCTTGAGAATAGGATCTTTTTCCTAGAATCATGTAATTGATTAGGTTTGTACTCACTTGTAATTCTGAGATCCATGATTTGAGGATCTGGAACTGTTTTTTAAGGGCTATAAAGCCTAAGACTTTAGAAGAAGGAAGGGGTTCGAGTCTAGAGAGACTGAGGCTACACCATATTGTAATAGAATTTTCGTATGATATAATACAGATCACAAGTTCCTCTCATCTATTGATGTCAGATTTCCATTTACTTCTTTTCCTGTACTTTGATGGTTGTTATTGATTTAAGTTTGTCTTAACTGCTAATTATTTTTATCTCATTAGTTAGTTCATAAGCTTGATCAAATAAGCAATCAATACTATCTTTATTCAACCCATCACCCATCTGATCTGGTTGATAAATTTAGAATTCTTCACCCACCAGTTAAGCTATTTACCTGAGCATTGATTGTTGAGAGCATTGTCTCATCTGTTGTATACAATTGACTGTCTTGATACAAATCCAGTAGGTTAGTATTTACCATTTGATCCAAACACAAAACACAAAATTATTCACATTTTAAGTTACCAGGCTCCTTTGACCTACAACCTAGAAGGACTCCTGGAGTGATAACAAATTGGCGACGTTGCCGAGGAGAGGAGATTGAAGCTCAATTTCCTTGGGAGACGACAAGATCCAGCTTTGATGATAGACAAAGTCTGGACATATATTTGGTTGTAATCATCTATATGGAGACTCCATGAAGAATAGATTCAGTGACAATTTCATTGTTCAAAAATCTGTTGGCGACTCCACTAGTATGAAATGAACAAGATCTTAGCGAAAATATATGCTTTCTGTGATTTTTCCAAGATTGTTGGTTTCCCTAATCCAGTACTTGGTAGAGGTGAATGGAAAGGTATTCTTCCTACATTTTAAGGAGAATATTGGGAGGTTCTGGCTGAACATCTACTAGATTTCCATGAGTTTATTCATGAACGTCATATTGTGCACAAGGATGTCAAGATCAAGCTTTTCGGATTTTCATTGAAAGGAGAAGCCCTTGACTGGTGTAGATATCTTCCAACTGCTAGTATCAACTCTTTGAAATTTTTTCATGATGCATTCAATTTGTTCTGTAAAGATGACTTTTCAGCTGATGCCCTTTTTCCATAATGTTGTCATGAATATAATTTGTTTTGTCAAATTAATGGACATGAAAAGTATGATTGTGCTGAAAAGTATGTGGTTGAAGAGGATACTTTTCATAGAGACCCAAAGGTTCTAGATGACCTCCATTTTGACATCAAGTTTGTATATATTGTTGACATCATATCAAATGTACCTCTTGTTTCTAATTCGCATACAAAACATGTCTTTTCTTTTGAGATCTCATATAAAAATGAGCAAATGGAAAGATTAGCATGTGACGGATTTGAATCTGTAGTAGATGCCGAGGGCAGCCCACATTTTCCAGATTTGCAGATGGGAAGTTGTAGTAACCATAAGGAACAAGGTGATATTTTTCTAGATCTGTTTCAAGATTTTATTGCTGATCCTGCTATTCAAGAAGCTTCATATCTGTCATTAGGAGCTTACCTTGATACTCCCATATTTGATCAATACAGTGATGAGGAAGAAGATGTTGAGGCTTGTGAAGACTTATTGTTTATTCAAATTTCATCTAGTTCTTCTTTTCAGCAGAGAGATGCTAAAAAATGTGTGCATGCTATGATTGATACTTGTTACAAATCAGTTGCTCAAAAGTCCAATGGAGATCTTTTTAGTTTTGATATGTCCTGCAAAGATATTATTGTTGAAGAGGAAATTGTTAGCTATGATGAGCCAGCATATCATCATGATGGATTCAAATTACAGAGATATGGTGAAGGGGAGCAGAAAGGTTCAGATCMACTGTTGAGCTTGCATTTTTCTCTGACAAAGGTTGAGCAGTCCACATTAAGCATTGAGATCAGTGAAAGCAATCAACAACTGCAATACAGTCAGTTGGATCAACAACATGAAGAGGTATTTCTTTGGTTCTTTCATGACCCTTTTGCTAATTTTCTGGAATCCATGAGCAACATAAATATCAAAACATTTTTTTCAAACGAAGGACAGTCTTCTCATCTTTTCAAATTATATCTCTGCATGATATGGCTTCCATTATTTTTCGGGTCAAGATCAAGAAAAGGTTCAGTAAATTAGTTTCTGACATGGCTTTATTGGAGGCATGAGTTTACTTGATTAAGCATCAGTAAAATAGTTAGAGTAGGAATAGATAAGATAATAATCTCTTCATATGAGCAGTTAGATTTTTTTTTCAGTTGTTTTCATGAATAAGTAGAGTAGGCTACAGGCAAGCTACAGGTAGGTTATAGGTTTTCAAAGGATCAGTTCTAAAGGCCATATGACTCCATGCCCAATGCTAAAGGTGACTGGAACTACTAGGTTCTTGGAAACCTTGCAGGGAGGTCTCCATCCCAGTTGGAGCCAGATGTTAGCGATAAAAAATGCACTGGTATTTTTGGAGTGTCTTCTCAACTTTTATTCAATACGTTGATTTCTAAAGTTTTCTAGCCAGTATTTTAACTTCCAGATCTTCATCACAGCTCTATGTGATCGTTTTCACTTGCATTTCAAAGCATCGTCAATGCTTCCTAAACCCTATTTTTTATGACTTCTTTATAATTTGAAATGAAATGTATATTTTATTTCTAAAATTCCTAAGAAAAAAGTGATGTGTGCACTTATGTTTTATTCCTAAACTATCTTAAACCTAAGCCATATCACACCAAAACCATAAGTCAAAACTACATGTCCTATTCTTATGCTAACTCCACGAGTCGAGCCAAGCCATATGTTTAATTCTCATACTTAGCCACTAGGCCAATTCTCATGCTAAAGATCTCTCAGGTTTTATGGTTTTATTTTGGAGGACCCATGAGTTAAGTCATGTAGTCAATCCACGAGTCTAGTCTATCAACCAAGCCCATATGTTACGTAACCTACCAAACCACATTATGAACGCAGAGCCAACATCAATATTTTTAAATATCTCATTGATTTTACCTAATAAACCTCGCCATATGTAAAGATTACAATATCTGAATTCCCGTGAAATGTGGAATCTGTCCATGCACTGTTAGTTAAAATTAATGCAGGCATGAGACTGCATGCAAAGGGTGCCATGAGGAGCAGGAAGGGAGGTTGAGTTTTGGTTATGATTGCACAGATGTCTAAGGAATTTCATTTGCAAGTATCGGGCCATGAAAAAGAATGAACCATGTAATTGATGATGCAGGTGCCCACAGAGTTTATAGGCAAAGGAGTTTAAAACATCAAAGCACCACAAAGAGGTGGAAATGTCAATAGACATGGTATATGTCGGTTTGATCCTCCAATGAAATACAGGTGTGATTGAATTCACGCAGATATGATCATATGACTCATGCTTACTGCGATACAGGCACACAGAATTGCATACTGGACGATCAAAATTAATCCTTTTAAAATCTAGCAACAATATTATGCTTGTAGAATATGCCTTCTACCTTGTATTCCAGGTAAAGAGTCACATGAATCTTTATGACTCATGGTCTTGGTGCGTAGGCAGAGATATTGTAGACAGAGGAATTCTCTGCAACATGTGACAGATGATTGGTATCACAGAGACAAACTTGCTTTCTCTAAGGGTTGGATGCGATGCTCCTCCACTATTTCACAACACAAAGTCGAAGATTCCTATTATCACCAAATGCTGCTTATTGTAGAGCCAGACGCTGGGCATACAAAACCATACTTGCAAAAGAATTAGAAATTCCTATCACAACAGTTGCAGTTTTGGTGTTGGGAATATGCATGACACAAAAAACAAAAGGCATTTGAGTTTAGGATAAACCATAGAAACAGATATTGAAGGAGTGAAGATATCTATTTCTTGATGCAAAAGGTTTTGAAGGTGTTGAAAAATCCATGTCTACAATGACAAAATCTTGAGCTTGTACAAAAGTTTTATGGTAGAGAAGACATGAATGCAACCTCATATCCTTTGTTCCCGAGCCCTACAGGATCACCAATAAGTGCTTTGGATAAAAATGAATGGAATTCCAGAGATGGGAGAAAGTTTTAAAGGATTTCATAAGCCTGCGGTTTCGACGGCTTGCATAGGTTTCAACAGGCACTCTAAGCCACTAAAAGCTCTTCTTTCGGTAGCTAACCCTACTCCATTTCAGGCTTCTAAGCCACCAAAAGCATAGACAGGGCATAGAAGCACTCTTTTTTCACAGATTCGAGTTTCCTTGATCCAAATTCCATGAAGACAGTTTTTGATGATATATAATAATTAATGGCATCATTATTGGGTTTCTATTCCAGTTTTAAGGGGTGCCAACAAGAGGAGAAGATTCTGTTTGCTGCCTAATTTTGGCAAAAAATGACTTGTCTGTCAAGGTGGTATTTTCAACTTTGTCCAGCAACTAATGAACACTTGTGCAGCTGTCGAAGACAATAAAGGTTATCAGAGATTCAAGGCATATAAAAGGAAAATAGGTTATGAAGTTTTCCAATTTTCGGTTGAATATATGACCAACTATCAAAGAAGGATCTCACGTTGCCTTGTCATCACTAGAAGTTTTCCGAAGAGGTCGAATATGTTGAAGATCAAATTATGAATCAAATTTCTCCTTGAGAATAGGATCTTTTCCTAGAATCATGTAATTGATTAGATTTGTACTTACTTGTAATTTTGAGATCCATGATTTGAGGATCTGGAATTGTTTTGTAAGGGCTATAAAGCCTAAGACTTCAGAAGAAGGAAGGGGTTCGAGTCTAGAGAGACTGAGGCTACACCATATTGTAATAGAATTTTTGTATGATATAATACAGATCACAAGTTCCTCTCATCTATTGATGTCAGATTTCCATTTACTTCTTTTCCTGTACTTTGATGGTTGTTATTAATTTAAGTTTGTCTTAACTGCTAATGACTGTTATCTCATTACTCAGTTCATAAGCTTGATCAAATAAGCAATCAGTACTATCTTTATTCAACCCATCACCCATATGATCTGGTTGGTAAATTTAGAATTCTTCACCCACCAGTTAAGCTATTTACCTGAGAATTGATTTTTGAGAGCATTGTCTCATATGTTGTATACAATTGACTGTGTTGATACAAATCCAGTAGGTCAGTATTTCCCATTTGATCCAAACACAAAACACAAAATTATTCATATTTTAAGTTACCAGGCTCCTTTGACCTACAGCCTAGAAGGACTCCTGGAGTGATAACACTCAGAATAAATAATAATGATAGTTGCATGCTTTTGTTCATGAATTCACTTTAGGGCAATGCCGCCTCTTTATTTGCCAACCTTCCTGATGGATGCATCTCTACCTGCTTTGAACTTTCTTACTGGTTTACTTCTACCTTTGGGCATTTAGATAGTCCTTACGAGCATCTTAAGAGGTTTAACTAATTACGCATGAAGGATAATGAGAGCATTATTACTTTTAATCTTAAGTTTATCAAGTTATATAATTCAATTATTACTCCCATTCTCCCTACCAACTTGGCTGCTCTGTTGCATTACTACGAACTTCTACCTCCCCTTTACCGATGGTGATTGAAAGAAAAGAATGTTCAAAACCTAGAGCTAGCTCTATCCACTTTCCTTGACTTCGAAGAGAAAATCTGAAGAACATCTTACTTCTTTGGCATTTATGATTCATACAAGGATTTGTCTTCTTTAATCCTTGCCATCAAGAGTTTACAAGACCACATGTTCTTTCTGGAATCTCAATCTTCAAATCATGCTGGGAGTATATCTCAAGAGCCCTCTCTCCTAGGGCCTATTTATGATGAACTCACTAATTGTGGTCAAGAGCTTGGATGTTGAGAGGATCATGATTATATCATGATGCTTAATGATCAACCCACCTCTCACATCCCAAACATCACCCTTCTTAAACCTTATGGAAAAGCTCAATCCCAAGATCATATGTCATCTCAAGCTTCTTATTTGCATGTATACGATGGAAATTTTGATTATGCAAATGAAGAAATCAATTCTGACTATGTCAAACCAATTTATGATACATTTATATTCAATGATTATAATAATGAGTGGTCAACACAAATTGATGAGGACCAACATGAATTTAATGACACATGTGAGGAATCTTCTTTTGGAGATATTAATGAATTCAATTGAGATCTTATTAAATTGTATAAAATTTTTGCTAATCCTTTGTTTCAATCAAAAGAGGTTAAATAATTTGACACCATCGAGAAAGTCCCTCCTAGGTGCACTTTTTATTTCGATGATAGTGACTATTGTAGGGACATTCCTATGTTTTTTAATCCATGTTATGAATCTTCTTTGCATCGTGATGACCCTGTTCCTGATAGAAAGGTTCATAAAGATGATACTAATTTGTTTTATGAATTCATGGATCATCGGTTTAATGTACACACCCTAAATCCTAAATCTAATTCAGTCAATACCTTCATCATTACTGGCAAAGCGTCTGTTGGTTGGCATGTCTTGGAGGTTGGTGGTCATTTCCTTTGGGTATTGATTAATCATATCTCCGCACCGTACACATCTGTTAGTTGGCATTTTGGCAGTCCCTCCATGCACAAATTTGTCAGACTCATAAGATCCGCATGCAAAGCAGGTAGCACATTCCTTTATGATAAATTTCATCTGACTTGAGTCTAAGATATTGGTTTCTTTTTCTCTGTACATAAATAAATAAACAAAATAATAAAAAAAATAATAATGATAAAAGTTTACGGGAAGGGATAGATTAGTTTTGGGTTGATTTCACTTTTATTCAGTTATTTTTTTGCTTTTGTTTTTATTTTGTTTCTTTTATTTTTTTCCCTTTTTGATGGTCAGAAGTGATGGAGCAATGATTGGTGATATTAAAAGGCAGGCTATCAGTATATTTTTAACTGATTGACCAAATGTGTTTTGGTGGACAATAGACTTGTAGGTGGACCAATTTTCCTTCCTTTGTCATAATCCCTCGCTTGTCTATCGTGTGCTTGCTACGTGAGACAACCTTGCTCGTCACGTTCATCAGTCCTATCCCCATCTTCCTTATTTCCCTTTCTCCGTCCCCCTCATTTTGAGATTCCTCCAGCATACACGTTGTGGATGTTCAGTGTTAAACTTGGGTCTTTCCCTCAACACACATCCATGATAGTTTTCTAGCCTTGTAATCATTTTTTCAAGATCTAAAGAGTTGTCCTTTCAGGTTATACAATAGGACCAAATCCCCTCATACTTACCACTTTCCATGATTTATTCCACGAAGTCACGGTCCATGAATCCCTTGACCTCCATTGTGTCTCCCCCTGTTGTATAACTTGGTCCACCCAACCCTATCAACCTCTTCTTGTTCCACATTGAGTCACCCTCGGTCCTATCATTACCCCTTCTCTTCCCCTTCGTTCTGAGAATCAAATATCGTAA
>JASDQU010502680.1:17650-28040 GCA_032191745.1 Picea mariana | reverse complement strand
AAATGCTCAAAGACGTTATGCAATTTGACAAGTTAGTTTTGGAGAGGGTCTCAGGGTGTCCTATTGGGCTAACCTCTCTTAAGTTTGAGGTGTTTCCCAGGTGGGGTCTAGTCCAAGTCATGTAAGTGTATGAGGTGGCATGGGGTAAATATTTGGGCATGGGGTGCATGTGAGAACATGGAAATGTAAAGTCTTACCTATGGGTGCCTTTATAGAGGGCGAGTTGCACCTTGTCATGAATGCAATTGTTTCCTAGCCCATTCATTGCCTTTTACTCTTAGCTTTATTTCTTTTGATCTTTTTCTCTTGTGCTTCAAAGAAACAGTTGAGGGCCATTGTCCTGGCTTGATGACCAGAAGTGACAGCGTTATCCACAAACATTTCACGAAGATGAGAAGGTTGGCTCGTGATGAGACACCCTTTCTCTTGGCTATGCCACCAAGAGCCAATACCCTAGTTTGGTGACCAGATAGGTGATAGTGTCATACCGCTACTTGCCCATGGTCATAATAGGCCGACTCGTGATGAGACCTCCTATCCGTCAACTAGTACCTTGAGTGTTTATGTTATCTTATGGGTCCCCTTTTCTTACTAAGAAGCTTTTCACTGCTTTCTCGAGGATCCCTGGGCAAAGAATCTCGAAGGTTTCAAAATTGGCTTTTAATTCTTTCCATCTACTTTTACCCTCTGGGCCTTTATCCCCTTCTTCTCACAAGGTAAGGTACAACCCTTTCTAGTGTAGCCAATCCCAATGCCCAAACAAGGATAGGGAAGATGAAAGGAATAAAGATGGAAAGTGGTGAGTATGGAGGGAAAGGATGATGACTTTTCACAGATCCACCCAGTAGCAACCCATCCTAAAGGGAAATCAAATTACTAGGACACCATGTCACCCTTCCAGGTACGAACGAGGCAAAGAGCATAATTTCCAAGCAAACATCATGCAATTGAAGGACTGATTACTTCATGGAGCAAGACTCACCGCTACTTCAAGACCAGGCTGGTGTGATGGATATTGTTGTTGGTGATGCGTGAACTGCACTGAAGAAAAGAGGGGCCCTCCAGGGCCATGCTCAAGTCGTCTAGCTCTCGATACTCCATGTCTAGGACCTATGGGCCTCGAGACGTGATCTCCTTAGTTATCCTTAGGCTAGGGGATAAAAGACCACATGCATGAGTACTTCTAAAGGATTTGGTAGGAGCACACCTTTGTGGGGCCCATTTCTCACATATGAGTGGACAGCTAGAGAATTGGTGGGGGCACACCTCTTGTGGAGTCCATTCTTACATTTGAGTGGACAGCTAGACCTTTGGTGGGGTGCACCTCTTGTTGGGCCCATTTCTCACACGAATGGTGGTTTTTGTGAGGACACCCCTCCTTGAGTGGTATTTGCCAATGGTTTTTTGAAAGCTCATGGTTTGGACCCATGGTTTTGAGAAAGCACATGGTTTCTCACCCATGGTGTTGGTAGGGTGCCTGATCCACATAAGGAGGCTCTCCCTTCATTGTATTTTGTTGGAAATCGGTGGAATAGAACTCTTTGCTCATATTTTTTGCTAGTATGTGAGGGCTTAGTGTTTACTTAGCAATTTATGTGTGGATAATTTGTTTCTTGGAGCATATAGAAGGGACTTCTTACAAGCTTTGGAGAGCGCTCAAGTTGGGAGCCCAGGTGGTTACTAGCCTCTTGGGGGAGGTATATTTGCTTTGTCAATTTTTTTTTTAAGTTTGTGATTGCATGTTTAAAAACATTTGAGGTAGTTATAGCACAATTTCTTTCTCTGAAGCAAAGTTTTCTCTTAGATTGTTTGATTGTGGAGCTTCCTGTGAGTCCACACCTCATTGCTTGCATTCGATCCCATTTTGAATTTCTAGGGTTTTAAGAAAGTTTGATTTTCAGACACTTAAGCATAGGATTTCTCAGAAGAAACCCCTCTTTGGTTACATGAATTATACCCCATAGGCCTAGGTTAGTTTAGGCACTGATCTATTTCATTTCCAGCCACAAAAAAAATTGAATTTCTCCTTTAATTTTATTTCTAACAACCTGATTAGGGATTTGCAAGTTTGATTTATAAATATAAGGTTGTTGGGAGAGGGTTTTCGCCTCGCATCTCATAGAAAAATCATCTGATTGTTCGCCCTTCTACTAAAGCTAGTCACTACCTTAATTCGTCCCATTTCCAAACAGAGTTGCTTCTCTCCTTCCCACTTAATAGCTGATTCATTTCTTTGTGAACAGGGGAATAGATAACTTCAGATCTAAAGTATGAAGCAAGTCTAATATCTTCTTCTTTTTCAGTGTTTGAAGTGATTTCTTCTTTCTTTCTGCTAAATTCATTGTTATTGGCCTCATTAAAACCCCTAACTTTCGCTGTCTTGATTTCTGAATAGGGATCAGTTTAGATCTGTCCCCTTTTTTAAGTTAAACTCATAACAGATCTAACCAGTGCTTTGTCTCTTTTTTCCTTCTGTTCAGCAACTAACCCTCTAATCATTTCATTTCTGCAGAGAGGAACCATATTTTGCAGCTTCTGAAGGTTACTAACAGATCAGATTTACCAACAGCAGGCTGTCTTAAATCTGGTTTCTTCATCTTAAACCCCAAATGCTCAAACATTATTAGATTAGGTCAAGTAAATGTTCCTAACAGTAATTTTTTTTATTCTCTTACTGAATTCACCCTAGTTCAGAAATCAATTATTTGTTCCCTTGGGAAATCTTTTCCACACACTAACTCACTCAACAAACACAGGTTTAAGGAATTGCATAAAATCTGTTTAAAGGGACCAATCTTGTGAATGCACTTAACCCTTAATCTGCCAGCATTTAAACCTTTACTCACATTGACATAACTCAGGAATTAAACCTTGATGGATAATGTTGGATGCTTATAATTGAATCGGGAAATTGGATCAGATTAGTTGTGTTTTCATAATTTATTTACTACAGCAAAATCCCTTAAATTTCATGGTTAATCTAACACTCAAAGGACAACAGTATGGTTTAGCTCAAATCTGATTTTATCATTTGATTTCATATGCTAAATCTGTTGTTTATGATTGTTGATGATGCACACTAGTAGTACTTTTCTTTGTCAATATCTTGAAATTTAACTCTCACTCTCCCTTAATAAATTAATCAACTTCAGCACTGGGTACATTCAACTGTCTAAAAGTGGTAAATCAAACATATGGAGGTGTGTTGTTAATTCTAAAATTTCATTTTCAGAATTATTGCTTTTGTGGACAAACAATAAACAGTCTTGGTTTATAATTTCACACAGATGCAAGTTTTCTTCACCTTAATGAGACTTAAATTAAGATATTTCAATTCACACATTGTTTACACTTTCCAATGCGCATTTCATTTGCAGTATTGAACCTTTTACTCTTCATCGTTCATATGGCAATTTGTGGGAATTTTATGAAAATGATTGTGTGATGGAATGCTTTTTTTGTTTCCTAGCGTGTCAGTGACCTGCGGGACTATCCTGTGGCTGAGAAACCACGACCCAAGAACATCTAAGCCGTCAAAATCACCCGGGGATCACACCCAGCCTGGGCCACACCAACACTTATCATGGCTGGATTTTTTGGTGTCTCCTCCCGATAGCGGCGGGTTTTGAACCTGGGTCGCCATGCAGAATGAGGACCATCAAAACGGATCACTTTATTGGGATTTAAGTATGTGTGGAATATTGAATGGTGAAACAATTGCTCATTATCCTTGAGCATTTTCATTTCCAGGGATGTTGACCTAATTTTTATGACGATTTAACTTCTTTCATGGTTCAAGCATTCACTTTCAGTTCAAACTTTTTCTATGCTATGGCCTATTTCAGTTATTTCACTTGAATGCATATCAATCGCTCCAATGGACTTCCGAGGTTGCAAACAAACTTCATTTTGGGTCAATATTAACACTTGCACATTATTTTTAGCTTGTGACATTTTTCATTTTCAGCAACACACTTACGCAATTCGGAACACTAATTGAACTAATTGAATCCAAACTTTCACAATTTGCAACACTTGAACAAAATCCTTCAGTAACATGAAACGATAGCTGCGAAAGCACATCTAACACATGCATCAAGCACAAGGTTAAGTTGGTAAAATGAAGTTTAWGTCCTCTCTTCATTTGTTCAGTGGGGCTATGACATGTATAGGGTTCTAGTGAGTGGCAAGTCCCCAAGGTGACACCATTTTCATCTAGAATTTCGGGCTTAGCAAATAGTTGTATATTCCCTACYCACGCGCATAGTCTTGACCCATGACTATTTCCCCCAACCGTTGATTGTGAAGTGGTAAACTTAGCATTTTTTAGAGCATCACATAGATGACTGCAAGTGGGAAATACTAGTGGTACCTAGGACAAATGCATAATCACCGCTTCAACTTCCTTGGAAGGTTCCCGCCAATAGTAAGGGTACCTGCACCTTAAGTGAATGGTCTGTATAGGTTACTGTAACTATCCCTCAAACCTTCACTAACCAGTCCTAGGACCTCGTCAACCAGACTGGTTCTCGAAAGGCCCACTTTTCTTTTCTTTTAAATGACAAATTGGATTTGGTTATTTCATAGGGAAGCCTCCCTAGACTGGGAACCTCTTAGTCTGAAGAGAGAAAGGTTAGACCACTTAGGTAACAGTAGTGTCTAGTCTAAGTTTCCTTTAGGCTTTCACAATTATGGTTAGGAATTTTTCACTAAGTGAGAATTTAAATGGCAACATCTTGGCGTCGTTGCCAAGGACAAAGTCCAATCCCTGGTTATTTGAAGTCTAGCTTCAAACCTTGTTGATGAGTGAGATTTAAAGATTCATTTAGTGTACTCGTCTAGCAACTCCACGAGAAGAGAACCCAAGTGGTGGATACTCTACAAGGAGATCCAACCAAATCCTCTACCATAGTTTCCTTGATCCAGAAAGAGTCTATAGAAGGAGAATTAGGGAAAATTCTCCAGCTTCTTCAAGTAGTAACCTAGGAAAACCATCTTCTTCCACTAGTCCTACAAGAGTAGTCACAATGGAAAATCAACCCTAGGTTACCAATGCTTATAGACTTTTAGACATGTCTAGAATTCAAGGTTATCCAGATGATCTTCTCAATAAATATGACAAGCGGTTACCTAAGTTTTCAAGGAATAATGTGATCACAACTGAAGATCACATTACACACTTCTACAATGTCCTAGGTGTTCATGAAATCCCAAATGATCATGAAGATGTGGTCATGAAGCTATTTTCCATATCTTTGGAAGAAAATGTTAAGTCATGGTACAACTCTTTGCCAACCAATAGCATTAGGATTTGGCATGCTTTTCATGATGTCTTCATGAAAAGATGGGTGATAAGGAAAGATGGTAGGATGATGCTAACTCAGTTACATGAGATGAAGTAGAACGACAACAAAACTGTGAGGGACTTTGATGAGAGGTTTGATAAGCTATTAAAGGAATTTCCTAATAACCTAAAATTGAGATATGAAGCTATCCTGCATCAGTATACCAATGCTTTTGATGGACAATTCGATTTTATGTTGAGAGACAAGTCCCTAGCAAATTTAGAACAAGCTAAGGAGTGGGCAAGCAAAATCGAAGAGAACATGCTATATTCAAAGGTTGAACCTTTTAGTACCCCAAGGGCTTCCACATCTAAGAAAGAGAGCAACGCTAGGGAAGTCAACCCTTTTGACCTTCCCCCCGATCAATTAACTCCTCCCAAGAGTTAATTGAGTTAATGGAAGCTAGCTTTTCCCAACAAAGTACATCACTCCAATAGAAGAACACAACACTTCAACAATAGAATGCAACATTGCAAAATAGGCTTATTCAATTGGAGAGGCAAACTCAACAGAATAGATTCCAACCTAAGGTAAATAGTGAATGGGATAGACCCAAACCTCCACAAGATACAAGATTCAATCAAAACCAGGAGTCTCAATTCCACTCAAGAACAACAACAACAATGTAGTGGACAATGAGTCATTGTCTTAGTGTAATCCTTGTGAGCAACCCCATGATCAAGATAATTCTTTAATTGCAAGGAATTTTTTGAATAAGCCAACAAAACATATCAAGGAGAATCAAGTGGTGTTGTGTGATGAACCAATCCAATTCAGATCACACGCATCCAAAATATTTGGAACAGTATAAAGAAATCTATGTGGATAAATAATATATTGAATAAAATGTATGAGAATATGAATATATATGATAGTATTACAAATGACGACCTTATATATAACGAAGAAGGGGTGCCCTTTCGCTAAGAGATGTGTTCTTTCATTAGAAAGTATCTCTTCATTACTTTATTGCTTATTTAATCATTAATTGTTGCTATTATTTATTTATATTTATATTTTACATATTTATATATATATTACATTGTCTTCCCCTTTAGAAAAGAATTGTCCTAAAAGCATAATTATGGAAGGGCTTTATGTCTTGCTCTGGCTTGTGTTGTATTCGCATGATTCTCGATCCTTGATGTTGTTATAGTGGATGATACGAGACAATACGAACTTTAATAGTTGAGCATAATTGTCGAACTTTAAAAGGATCTAACCATCCTAGTGTTGATATTATGGTAGTTCCGGGAGGTATTTACCTCCACGTGTAACCCTGATGAGAATAGAATATTCCAGGAAGCAAGAAGTAACCCTAAAGCATTGAACATAACCCTAGAAAACAAGTCGGCTCAAGGAAATAATTAATATTAAGTATTTAGTCTCCAGAATGAGAAGTCGGCCCAGACAGCTCAAGAAACAGTATAAATACAAGTAGCTAGACCTCATTTTGTACTCACTGCTCAGAATTTCAGCTGGGAAGAACTGCGCACTGCAGGAACTGGGCTAGTGCACAAGTCTGGGGAGCAGCTGCAGCCGGCAGCTACCACAATCTAGTTTCCTGGTTTAGGCTTGGACTTTCTGTTGGTTATGGTTCGACTTTCTGATCAATATTGGTTGTCTTCATGCATTAGCCTTGGTTGGCTATTGGCTTGCTTCCGGAATCATTCTCTGTCGAGGTTAAGGTGCTCGGGGGTGGCTTCGGCCTATGGTTGGGTGACAATATTGCTATATTGTCTATGGTTAACGAGCACATCCATTACTTTCTAACCGGTTATGGGCCCACACTATCTTCAGACAATCTAACCGCTGGAAGATAGATTGGGAGGATTTTCTCAGTTGTAGTTGCAGTTGCAGCCAGTTTTGCTGCAGCAACAAAACCCTAACCCTCTCGTTGAGGCACCTTAAGTGAACAGATTGACCTAATTTTTTGGATAGCCTAGTGCACCCTAGCCTAGCGCACCTCCTGGTATTCTCAGCAAGCCAAGACGTCAAGTTTGAGTTTTCTGTCAAAGTCAAAGGTTGATCAAGTCAAAGCAGTTATGACTTACTCTATGAAGTCAGAAAACAAGTTAGAAGGGGCTTCTAACTTCAAAGCGTGGAAGACAAAGATTGACCTCATCCTTGCCAAGAATAAGTGTTGGACATCATGAAAGGAAAGATCATGGAACCCCAGTTCGAAGAAGGAAAAGAGAAGGAACCTCATAACGCTGCAGTTATGGAGAAGTTCAAAGATAATGACATCAATGCCATGAGTATCATAGCGGACTCTATAAAAGACCACTTGATACCCTACATCTCTCATCTTGACTCATCTAAGAAGATGTACAATGCCCTAACAAACCTCTTCTCTGTCAGAAACATTGGACAAGTAATGAGTCTGAAGAATGAGCTCTGTGACATGAAAATGAATGATGATGACGGCATAACATCATACTTTGTGAGAATCTCTCAGTTAAGAGATCAAATACAAGTTATTGAAGAGATCATTTCAGAGAAGGAACTGGTAAATATAGTACTCAATGGTCTTCCCAAGACATGGGATGCATTTTCCGCAAGCATGAACACAAGGAAGGAGTACCCTACTTTTGAAGAACTTTGGACTTGTTGTGCACAAGAAGAATCAAGGATCAGTGCAAAAGAGACTATTTCCTTAACCTTCAAGTTTTGCAAACCAAGGAAGGAATTTTTCTTTCCCAGTCTAAGTATGCTTGTGACCTTCTTCGTTGCTTTCACATGGAAGATTATAAACCAGCCCCTTCTCCCTTCCAGTCTGGAGTCAAGCTTGCAGCCACCTGCACTTCTCCCGAAGTTGATGCCACCTTGTACCGTCAATTAGTTGGTAGCCTCTTATACTTGCTTGACTCATACCTGTCCTAATCTTTCCTTTGTCGTTGGTCTTGTTTCCCGGTATGCAAACACCCTAAGAAAGCCATTGGAAAGCAACTAAATGGATACTTCAGTATGTCCAGGGTACAGTTCAATTCGAGATACATTACAATTCAGGGGGGACTCCTTTATTCATTGGTTTCAGTGATTCAAATTGGGTCGGCGACCTTGATGATCGAAATTCTACAGTAGGTTATGTTTTCAACCTTGGTTCAGGACCTGTCACTTGGGCCTGTAAGAAACAACAAGCTATTGCACTTTCTTCAGCAGAAGCAAAGTACCGAGCAGCAGTAAATGCAAGTCAAGAAGCCTTGTGGCTTCGACAGATCCTTTCAAAGTTTGGATTCCAGCAACAACATCCGACCAGCCTTTGGTATGATAATCAAAGTGCCATCAAGCTTGCCAAAGACCCAGTTCAACATCAGCACAGCAAACACATTGAGCTACACATGCACTTCATCAGAAAGCTTCGTCATGATTAAGTTATTGAAGTGNAGACATTTTCACAAAGTCTCTTACAGAAACGAAGTTTTCCAAACTTCGATCTATGTTAGGAGTTCAGGAAGTTGTCATTAAGGGGGGATAGGCTCTAATGCCTCCTTCCTTCTCCTATTGTGTCACTATTGTAAATCCTTCAATCCTATCCCAAGTTGTTCTTAAGGGGGAATGTTAGGAAATTTAGACACTTAGGAGTTAGTTAAGATCTACTTGGCCTAATGTGTCGTTAGGTAAAAGTGTGTTTCTTAGTGCGTTTCTTTAGTATGCATTTGTAGTTAGGTAATTCGACGGTCACGATATGTTCCCAACATAGAGTGATCCGACGGTTCATATTCTCCTCGATCTTAACGGCTACTTTGATCCGGTTGTGTGAATGGTTATTGAAGGTGTTCGTCCTCTATTGGAATACATGTGTTGTCGAACATGCGTGTGGGCAGAGAATATAGGACTAATTCCTAAACCTGAAATTTCAGATGTTGTGGTGTCGCCTCGGAGACTTGCCACTCACTAGAACCCTATACACACTATAGCCCCAATGAACAAATGGAGAGGGGACATCAACTTCACTTGCCCAGCTTAACCTCGTGTTTGACCCATGTGTTAGATGCACATTCCTAGCTATCATTTCATGTTACTAATGGATTTTGCTCAAGTTTTGCAAATGGAGGTTTTGGATACAATTAATTCAATTAATGTTGCAAATGCTTGTGTGATGCTTGGAAATGAAACATTCCAAATTGCTCATGATAGCGTGAAAATGTAAATGTTGACCCAAAATAAAGTGTGCTTGCAAATTCATAAGTCGATTTGAACACTCAAAATGTAAAGCGCAGTGAGCAACCATCATGAGAAGAAGACATGAAATAAGTGAGTTCTTGCCAAACAGATATGTATTCAAACCATGAGTGAATTAAATTGGCATCAAATAGTTAAGTGATCATCCATGAGACAAATTACCCAATAATGAAGATGTTTAGAAGATAATTGAAATAATTGTTCAACCATTCAACATCCCCATCATAATAATTGATTCATAAAAAATCAAAGCATCACCATATGAACCATAGAATCCAACACTTTAAAAGACTTATGTGATTGAAGTTATAAACTGTGAGTGATTGTGACAAGTATGTGAGTTGCAATTCATTTAAGTGAATAGTGCTTGCATCCAAGTGAAATTTAAAGCCATGATTGCTCATCCATAAGAGTGTTAAGCCTGAGAATGAAATTTGAGAATTAACAACACCTATCCATAGTTTGATTAACGACTTAAACAGTTGAATGTGCTCAACGTTGAAACTAGTTAATTGTTTAAGAGAGAGATGAAATCTAATTTCATGGCATCACATAAAAGAAAGAAATGTCACAAGTGCACATTATTACTGACCATGAGCAGCAAGTAAAGAATGTAAATAAGTGGATCAAGTGTCAAGCAATGAAAATCATATTTGAGCTTATCCTTAATGTTTGACCATGAAATTTAAAGAGTTCCTATTCCAAAAAAAAAAAAATTCTGAAAACACAACTAATCTGATCCAATTTCCTCATACAATTCTAAGCATCCAACATTATCCATCAAAGTTCAATTATTGAGTTATGTCAATGTGAGTAAAGGTTTAAATGCTGGAAAATTAAAGATTAAGTGCATTCCACAA
>JASDQU010502679.1:67760-81848 GCA_032191745.1 Picea mariana | reverse complement strand
GGGCTAAAAATTAATCTCACACTTAATCACTTAATTCAATTTTCAGTCTACAACACCAAGCAATACATTTACACACTTGCAAGTTCATTGATCTCACTGTCTCTCTTTTTACATTCATATGCAAGTTAAATTATGTGTTGTGGAATTATCGCTTAAGTGGTTATATCTCTTCATCGGGAGCACTTTTCTTTCAAAGCTTTCATCTATTTTTTTATCTCGTGGTGTGATCCTTCAAGAAGTGCGCATCCACCTGGAGGCATTCTCTTGATTGGGTCTTGAGTGCTTTGCGTCTCTTGGCCATTGAAAAGCAGTCCAACGGAACTCTATCTGTTGTGAGCATGCTTGGCTTCATGTGTTGATCTCTTTATCTTTTGTATCTTTAATTCCTGCACATGTGAGCAAACGTGTGAGTATAGTGTATATCTTGTATCTAGTCTTAATTTGTATATCTGATTTATTCTTTTGTATCTAATTGTATCCGTCCTATTGTAATACTTTGTAACTTATCTTGTAACAAACATTCCCCCTAACTTAGTTGACCCCATTGCCCAATCTTAGGCACTAGTCTTAGTTGTCCTAGGAAAAGGTCTGACTCTCATACTTAGATAGTTGCATCTTGCATTTGCTGATTGACATCTTAGGCTAGATTCCCCCTGACCTTTTAACCAATTAAAACCAACTCCTAGAACATTAAATATTAACCTCATCTAGTAACTAGGGTCTACCCCCCTTGGCTTCCCTAGGAGTTAGCCTAGACGGAAGAGGTTCAAGTCAAAGTGACAGCGTGGACTTTTGAACCTAGGCATTGTGCCTCCGAGGACACACTAAGTGAGAAGGACTTAGCTCACGTTTGCAAGTGTGTATAAGGACGACAACAGGTTCATCAGAGTAGTCCCCTCAGGTGTCCATACAACCATCAAATGTGCCCTATATGACTATTGTTGTAGAGATCGTGTAGCCCATAGGTTAGTAAGCCACCAATTACGAATCATTGTTGATATATTGTCTGTAAGGTTGTTCTATCAGTTGTCTATGGTGGTTCTTGTTTTGTGGAGCTCGAACCAAATATGGATCGGTGCATCTTAGATTCTCGCGCATGGAGCCTGCTCACGAGTCGCAACTTGTCAGCCTCCCTCCGCTCGCGCATGGAGCTTGCTCGCGAGTCGCAACCTGTCGGCCTCCCTTCGCTCGCGCATGGAGCCTACTCACGAGTCACAACCTGTCAACCTCCCTCCACCCAAAGGAAGTGGTGCATTAACTATTGAATCATATATTTAGTGAGGAACGCAGAATCACTTAACTAAGCTGTTAATTGCGATTTTATTAAGAGATAGTTAAATAAATTGTTGTCTATGTTATATTTTAATAACTACATACTATCTATAAATTGTTGTTTATATTATATATTCTATATATTAATAATTACACCTATATTATATGATATAAATATATGTAAATTCTCTATATGAACATAAACTTATATATCACTTTATATAATATAATATTTATTATTTAAGTTTTTAAAATTCATATAAACTTGTTACTATATATCTAATTATATGAATTTTGTTATAAAGATATGTAAATTAGATCAACATAGCCATTGGGCAAGTCAATTTATTATTTTATGTTATATTTTATTTAAAAGATTGTCACCTGACATGCCCCCTAGGGGTCCCGTGTCCTGTATCCTGCATGTCGAACATGATTCGTTGAGGACACATCGGACACGTGTCCCAATTTTAGGACACATGTCATGCATAGAAAAGGACTCAGGCTCATGTTGTCTCATGCTAGTTGCCAAGTTGCAGCTGTGAGGTGTTTTGGTGTGCAACTAAGGGTTTTTTCCCTCTATTAATTCTATTTAAAGAGGTCCCTGTTGACCGCCCATTTAGCACCGATGGTCAATTCCATGTGCCATGAAGAGATGCATCATTAGATGCCATGTTGTCGAAGACTTTTGGTCCTACAGGGCAATGTTTGGCCCCAACACTTCTTTTTGTAATTGTAATTTCCTCACCCCTGCGTGGGTTAATAATGTAATAGGTTTACATGAGTCATGTCTAGGTCAATTACCTTGGGATCGGTTCACTGGGAGAGTTCCTTTCATCGAGGGTTTTTTATCCTCAGGTTATCAGTTGGGCTTTTCAGCCTTACTGATTTCCCTTGAGTTTTTCCCTCACACTTGCAATAAGTCCTCCAAAGTGGTGAACGACGTTCTAGTGGGCTTATGTTTTGGTAACTATTATAGGGAATCATTGTAAATGACCATGCAAGACATCTTAGAAAGTTTCGCGGAATTCCGCCAAGTCTAAGTTAGTTTTTTTTAATTAATTAATTTTTAATTAAATTTCCCTAAGTTTGGAGGTTTAATTTTTAATTAATTAATTTTTTTTGAGCAATAATTGTAAAAACTAGGTTTTTGGACTTTTGATAGGGGTATTTGTGCTCAAAAGAAATGGGATAGCACCCCCTACATCCATGGACCAAGTTTCAGCTCAGTCAGACAACTTTAGCCATGGGTTTGTCCACTCGGAGTGTCAGTCAGTCTAAAACAACAATTTTAATTGCTAAAGTCCAAACATGGAAAAATGTAAAAATTGTAATAATGAGTTAGAAGATGTGAAAAGTTGAAATGATGGTTAGAGAGAGACCCCCTAAGCATAACTTTAGCCTCCCAACCTTTTCCAACCTTTTCTAACCCCTTTCCCACCTTCCACACTCAAAAATCACGCCCCCTTAGGGGGATTGACGTTTTTCCTTTTTTAATTAATTTGTGACTTGAGTGTGGCCCCCTCTTGAGCTTTCACTTCATTTAGCCTCTACATCACCCCTAGAGGTGACCCCACTCGCTCCACCTCACTCATCCCTTCATTTTACTTGATTTTTGACCTTGTGGAGCACTCTCCAAGAGAGTTACGCCCCCCTTTTGTGTCTCTCCAATGAAAATTCGTTTTTTATTGATTGAGGCTCTTTATCTGCCCTAGCACGGATCCCACAACTTCTCCTATGGTTTTTGTGTGATCACAACACCCCTCACTCATCTCTCACCCTTCCTTACCTTTCCCTCATCCCAAGAGGTGCGCCCTCCCTCTTCTTGAAACTCCACAAAATAATTTTTAAAAATTATTTGTGCCTCTTCACTTACCTTGGCACGAATTCCATGCCTCCTACACACCCTTGGATCTATCCAAGCTATTTTTCTATTTTTCTACACCCTAGATCTATTGTGCAAACCCTAAGGGGTGTGCCCTAGCCTTGAGATCTACTCATTTGCTTGGTGGTGGACATTTGGCTTAGATCCAAGAGAGGTAGGTTTGCCTCTCCACTATAAATAGATCTCATTTCTCTCTCCCAACTCACCATATATTGAGCTATCGTTATGCTACTTGATTTCCAACTCTCTCTCTCTAGCCATTCATTTCATTTCATTTCCATTCTATGCTCTAGGATTTTGGAGTATTTTCTCTCCAAAACCATTTTTCTTGAGTAATATCCATAAAGGAGAAACTTTGGAGGACAACAAGAAGACTAAGGCGTATGCTTCTTTTTCTTATGCATGGGAGGTAACAATGTGATGATTTCTTTAGATGATTGCAACACTAGATCTTAGGTAAAGTGTTATCTAAGTAGATCTACTAAGGCGTATGCTTATTGGGTTTATCTATCTTGATGTGTTAAATAAAATAGAAGTGTCATTTTGTTTCAATACATCAAGATATTGTCTATTGTATGCATGTTGTTTGAAGAAATCTTGCAGGTTTATTTCTAGGGTTTCATTGGGAACTCCTTCAAGGAGAAGGGTCACTTGAAGCTCTCACATACTCCATTTCTCTAACCCTATTACTCTTCTTCTATTATTGCTTTTCATACATTCCATTTTCAGCTAGCATATGATTGTTTAAGTAGGTCAATTTCATCAAATACAATTTTTTGTTTTTTGTTTTGTGGAAAGTATTTGCCCTAAAAGGCAAGGGTTTTCCTTAACGTTTTTGGGTTGTGTGTAGCCATTCTAGCAAGCAAAGCTTGCTGATTTTGCAGGTATATCAGATCTGGTTGAGAGGCTTTTGGCTGCCCAAAGGAGAAGCACACAACACTAGAAGGCCCTTTTGGGGATTTGGTAGCTATCTCTCAACCCTACCTTTCATTTCTTAGCCTTTTGGTATGTTTTTGTCTCTTTTTCTTGCTTGTGGTAGTTCACACCTATAGAGGAAGGAGTGGTATGACCTCCCTCTTTGTGTGAGCTTGTTGGGTAGTGTAGATCTAGCTAGGGTTTAAAATTTTAGCATTTTGGCCTTTCTCTCTAGCTAGGACGTGAGGTTTAGAAGGTGAAGGGCACCTTCTCAACCTAGGACGTGGGGTAGATTAGTCTCTAGCTTGCTTGCTTGATTTATAGTTTAGTTGCTTAGTTTCTCTCTCTTCTTCTCATATACTTGTTTGCCCTAATTACTAAACCTTAAAGAAAACTTAACCTAACTAAGCAAATCTAATCTAATCACCTACCTAGTTGGGAGAGGAATACCCCAATAGGTTAGGCTAAGTGTTAATGCTTGATGATATGATATGATGTGATGTGATCTATGGTTAAATGATATAATTGCTTATGTTTTAGATCTACATCTTAATCTTAAGCCTATTGGGCAACACACTTAAATAATCTAACTAGATCTTGCTTAGTTTCAAGATTCTTATCTTCTCTCATGCACATGGTTTAGATCTTAATGCTTAAAATCTCTAAAGTGCTTAACAAGTAATTGGTTTATTAGTCTATTTTGCTTATATCTATTGAAAGCCATTTGCTTGGGCTTGAAATGTGTTGAATGGTTAAGTAGGCAAACACAAATGAAATAACTAAAGTACAACACTATAATTTACAACAATTAAATCTATAGTACAGAATTTTTTTTTAAGTACATATTTACATAATGAATGAAATAATACAAAATTGAAATACAAGGAGAAAGGTTAGAGATACGTTACAGAGGGTGTCCATTCAGACACCACGTTGCCCCATCATCTGTAAAAGAGCTTGAGCTACTGCCCATTCCTCGGAATGTTGATGGGCTCACCATCCAAATGGCTGAGATGAAACGAATTCGGCCCTGCTATTTCTCTGATCAAATATGGCCCTAACCATAAGCTGTCAAATTTGCCGTGTTTTCCATGTTTCTCTTTGCCTTTATCCCATAGTAAAACTGTATAACCCACAATGAAGTCCCTGTATCTGGCTGACTTGTCAAAAGCTTTCTTAACCTTGTTCTGATTTCTGCAATTTTGATCATAAGCCTTTTGTCTGATTTCATCTAACTCAATAACCTGATTGACCCTGTTCTGAACTGCATCCTGCTCTGTGGAAGTGTCCTCAACTGATCCATAAGTGGGAAGTCTAAGGTGCACTGACAACCTAGCCTCCAACCCATATACTAGCTCAAACAGACTCTTTCTAGTAGCTACGTTCTTTGTTATTCTGTCGGCCCATAATGCATGTTTAATTTTACTATCTCAAGACTTCTTGTTTTCACCGACTATTTTCTTAACAATGGTCATTAAGTTTTTATTACTTGACTCTGCCTGACCATTTCCCTGAGGATAATAATCTGATGCATGTGATAAGATAATACCATACTTGAAACAAAATGCTGACATCTCGGCTGAACATAAGGCCTTGGCATTATCTGTCACTATCTTTGATGGGACTCCAAATCTAGTTATAATTCTGTCTTCAAGGAAATCCATCACCACCCTTTCAGTTGCTGTCTTCGTAGGGATGGCTTTAACCCATTTTATAAAGTAATCTGTGGCCGTGAGAACCCAAGAGAACCCATTATTTGAATTATTGCTAAACTTCCCGATGAAGTCCAAACCCCACTGTTGAAAAGGTCCTTCAACCACCACTGGTTGCAAAGGGAGTGTTGCTAATTTCCACTTTCCTGTGAAAAGCTGACATGGCTCACATTTCCGAACAAGTTGATGTACATCTGAAAATATAGTGGGCCAATAGTATCCTGCTCTAAGGATTTTGTGGGTAGTAGTTTTAGCAGCAAAGTGTCCTCCACAAAATCCTCCATGGAATTCATCCATTAGTTCCTTTGATTCAATATCATCCACACATCTAAGGATAACTCCATCAGGATTTTTCCATCCTAATCCATCTCTAGTAAGGACATACTTAGAAGATTTTAACCTCAAAGCCCTTTTCTTGTGTCCTACTAGATGCCTCGGACAAGTTAGATTCTTAAGATAGAAAATGATGTTTGTGTACCAATCTACTTGTTCAAGTTTTAGTAAGTTAGGATGCCATTCCTTATTATTGATTTGGTTAACCATATCCAAGGCTTTCTCATTACTCTCTGTCAACATTTTTGCCAAGCCTTGACCCTTGATCAATTTAGTTGGTTTAATCTCCAAATCATATTCTTGGATTTTGGCAATCCATCTACCCCTTGAGCCCAATCCTTCCACTTGAGATAGCACATATTTAACCGCGGAATTAGGAACATAACCAATCACCTTGGAATATCCGATGAAGACTTTGAAATGTTTGAGTGATTTGACTAAGGCATATGCTTGTTTCTCAAACATGGGATATTTTAATTCTGAACTTTGCAAGGCCCTACTCATATATGCAATAGGTTGATCATGGCCTTGATCATTTTTCTGAAGAAACACACCAACAATTGTGTCTTCAGAGGCAAAAGAGAAGATCTAAAAATCCTTCTCATAATCTGGACTGATAAGAACCAGAGCTTCACATATGGCAGTCTTGATCTGTTCAAAAGCTCGTCTACTTTCATCATTCCATTCAAATTTTACATCCTTCTTAAGTAGCTTATATATAGGTTTTGTTATCTCTCAGTTTGTATTTTAGGTTGCAAGGTTAAAGGATAAGGGTCAAACTGGCGCAACAGGGACCTACCCCACCCAATGTCACCACAATGGGGAGGTCCTTTCTATTTAGGGTGGCTAAGCCCAAGGGAGACGTCCCTGGCAATCTGGGGTTTTGAAAGGAAAAGGCTCAAAGGATTAAGGCTAGTTTCCCTTTCACAGATTACCGCCAAGAAGATAGTCAATTGAAGAATAACCACAGAGAAGGCACCTGCTTGCGAGATAAGACAACTAATACATGCAATAATGGTTAGTACTTCATAGATCAATGACTATCTAAGTTTCAATGTATATGAGCATATATAGTAGTAAATATTGACGAAGTCAATGTTTGCAATAATGACAATGGCATATAATATTACTTTGTCAATAAACACTGGAATAATATAGCATTTAATGAAAATCAAATCAATGTATTTAATGTCACTTATTGCTCATACACATTAGATCGCTGCGTCAATATCCTAAAGATGACGTCAGCTTCTTTAGGGTTAGTTTAATAATGCAATAG
Organism: Picea mariana; assembly: GCA_032191745.1. Lineage (NCBI taxonomy): Eukaryota > Viridiplantae > Streptophyta > Pinopsida > Pinales > Pinaceae > Picea > Picea mariana. The sequence goes on along the minus strand of JASDQU010502679.1, from coordinate 74,452 downwards.
ACAAAGAAGGTCAACGTTTTGTCAATTAACCAATGAAAATTACCAATTGTTCAATATCTATCACAGGATGACCAAGCCAACAATTTATTCTATCAACAATAGTTCAAATTAGGCATGACGTCATCATTTATTGCAGGGTTACAGGGCTGGCTGTGTCAAGTATGACGTCAGCCCTGGTTAGTGCGCTAGGGTTAGTTAGGTTTTCAAAGTTTGAAAGTTTGAAAGATGAATAAGCTCAACGTTGGAGAGAAAAACCAGTGCCTTAGGGTATTATGGAGTCAAAAGTAAGGGCAAGATCTCAGGAGGATCAAAATTTAAAGACTAGAAGGTTAGGTTCTATGGTGCTGCAATGGCAGGGCCCTAGAATCAAAACCCTAAGGGAAGGAGGCTCATTCCGATGTTGCTTAAGCAAGGCCTCATGCTCCTTCCTCTTTCTTTAAATACTCTTGGCAAAACGGTTAGCTTCAAAGTACAAGTCTAAGGGAGAAAAGTGTTGCGGGAGCAAGGCTCTTCAAACCCTAGAAGGTTAAAACCCTAGGTGTAGAATTAACTAGGCCTAGGACGTCTCCTCTCTTCAACTTATATTTTAATGCTAACTCAGAAAAATGATGATTAGTGTAGCAACGGCTAGGCTATATCTTCCTTAATCAATGGCTAAAACAAGTTTCTCAAGCATGGGGACATATAGCAAGGACCTACTTGTGTGCTTGCTACCTAGGGTTTCAAGATTAAGCAATATAATAGCAATATAATAGTAAATGTAAGAGATTAAACCTACAACCATTCATTTAAGAAGTTTTGTATGAAAAATTCACTTACAAATCATGAAGAATGCTCATCAAACCCTAGTTGTAAACCTTCCAATGAGAGAAACACCATAAAAATGCCAAGAAGAATCCTCCACAAGAGTTGCGCCTCACTTCCAAGAGCAAAATACCAAGACAAAAGACTAAAAGTAGATCTCTCCCAAGAGAGTGAGTTATGTTATCTTTAAAATGAGAGGCAACGTCCTCTATTTATACCAATCCATGACCTTTTAATTAAATTTTAGGTCATTAAAACAACCGACAAGGATGACAATAAGATTTACACTGTTTTTACAATAATTGCTAGAAAAATGTCATAAAATGAGCTAAAAGGGGGACGTCAAGCCCTTCTGAGGGAGACGTTGGCCCTTTTTGGGCAAGCACAACATCCATAAAACCAAACGTTGGCCCTTCTAGGGCTCCTCCAAGCTGCCATACGTGCCAAATGACCTTAGCACCCTGCCACATGCTCCAGACAACATCCAGCTCTCTCAGGTGACGTCCTATCCATCAGAAGCAAACGTCCCATCTGCAGTGGGTGATCCCCCTTGGGTCGGGCTCTGCCAAAGTGTTTTGGGTGGAACACCCTTCTTTCTTCTCGTGCAATGGTTCATCACAACGTTGTCCTGTCTCTGCCATCCCAACAACCATCTGATGGGCTCTTCAGTCCCATGGAGGTCTGAGCTAATCATATCCCCATGTGTACCGGTCCACTGGTACCTGTCCGTCGGGTATGGTCCTGCACATCAAAAACAATGCCCTCCATGGGCTCATCAGTCCTCGGGATCATTGCAATGTCAATCATATTTCATCATTAAATTTATCAAATACATGCGTAAAATCCCTAGCATATCCTCTAAGAGCTCAAAGACATTACACATATCTACTATACAAAGTTGAAGAAACAAATAGAATAACCTATTGGGCTAATATCCACAAGAAAAGGAAAGTTTCCATAGAGGATCATTCAAGCCATGTTCATGAAGTGATATGGTCTAGGGATGTCCAGTCATAGTAAAACCAGGGGTAGGTGTTGTCCGTGGGTGCCTTTGTAGGAGGTGAGTTGTACCCGTCATGGATGCACTTTTTCCAAGCCCCTTTTATTGCCTTTATTTTTATTTATTGCTTTTCTTTCTTTTTACTTCAAGGTTTGACTAGAGGACACTGCCTTGGCGTGGTGACCAGAGCTGACAGTGTTACCCACTGGTATTTTCGCAGAAATGATAAGGCTGGCTCATGATGAGACCCCCTTTCCCTTGGCCATGCAACTAAAGGTCACTGCCCTGGCGTGGTGACCAGATGATGGCAATGTCATACTGCTAGATACCTATGAACATAATGGGCCGGCTCGTGATGAGACCTCCCATCCTCTTGGTTAGGTCTTGTTTTATTATTTTTCTTAGGGTCCCTTTTGTTTCTTATCGAGAGGCCTTTTATTGCCTTCTTGGGGATCCCTGGGCGAAGCATCTCTAGGTTTCATTTCCTATGGCTTTTATCTTTTACCAGCTGCTTTTACCCCCTGGGCCTTTAGCCCCTTCTTCCCACAGGACAAAGTGTAACCCTCAAAGGGTCATCCTAATGGCCGGACTAGGGGAATGGGATGGATGAATGGGAGATAAGATGTAAAATGATAGAATGGTGGGAGCGGACGATGGCTCTGCAAATCCCCCCTGGTGGCTAACCAAAACCCATGAATACAAGCTTGCGAGGTCACCCCGTTAATCCCCGCAACAATGGTGAAGTGGATTAGTGTAAGATCCAAGCAGTTATCAGAAATGTAAGGAACCTGATGCATATATAAGAAGGTTATAACGATCAAACATGACACATACCATGATACCTTGGACCAATTACCTCATGGAGCAAGAGTCCTCTCTGATGCAAGTCCAAGCCGATGGTGATGGAAGCTGCTGTTGCTAACAGGACAAGTCTGGTGAAGAAGAAGAAGGATGGGCCCTCCAGGGCCATGCTCAAGTCAATCCTACTCTCGGTACTTCATGTCTAGGACTTGTGGGCCTCGAGACATGATCTCCTAGTTATCCCTAGAGATCGGGGATAACACGTTTCATGATTTCAGCATAGTTAGGAATGAACCTATGGACAAAATTGGTTTGTCCTAAGAAGGATTGCAGAAGTTTGTTTGTTGTTGGCAAAGGCACTTTACTAATGGCCTCCACCCTTTCAGGGTCTAATTTAACTCCTTCTTTAGATACGATGTGGGCCAATAACTTTCCTTCAGTCACCCCAAAGACTGACTTAGCAGGATTCAGAGAGATTCCAAACTCTTGACATCTGTCTAAAACTTGCCTAAGGTGGCAAATGTGAGTTTTACCATCTTTAGAAAAGACTGTTAGATCATCTTGATATATTTCAATTAATTTACCGATCAACCCTCTGAAGGCATAATCCATAGCCTTTTGAAAAGTAGCTCCAGCATTTGATAAACCAAATGGCATTCTGCGATATTCAAAAGATTCCAATGGAGTAGTAAAAGTTGTCTTATGCCTATCTTTTGCTTTTAATCTGATCTCATTATAACTCGAGAATTCGTCAAGCATGGAAATCATTCCTGATCCTGTAACCCTTTGAAGTAGAGTTTCCATCTTGGGAAGGGGATATCTGTCTTTTGTGCAAGCAATGTTTAAGTTCTTGAAGTCAATGCAGATATGAATTTTCCCATTCTTCTTCCTAGCCACAACCAAGTTTGAACACCAAGAAGAATGTCTAGTTTGCTGAGTAATACCTGCTTCTAGCATTTTTCGTAACTCCTGTTGGACAAGAGGAGCTAACTTTGGGTTTAACTGTCTCAACTTCTGTCTAAAGGGTTTAGTACCTTCCTTAAGAGGAATCACATGCTGAATGACATCCTCCGTATAGACTTTGAGTTCATTATAATCAAAGGCCAAGACATCCCTATATTCCTTTAATAATTTAACAATTTCATTCCTTTCTTCTATAGGGGTAGTCTTGCCTACTTTTATCAATCTAGGTTCTTCATTAGTTCCGATATTGACTTCTAGGTAATCACATAGTTTTTTCTCTGATTCATTTTTCATCTTGTGACCATCCTGTCTATCAAAATCCCTTTCTGAAGAAACCACTCTTTTAGGTGGTGCCTTTACCTCATCATCATTTTCTGTATAATTACAACCTTCCTCTTTCATACTTATGTCTAAGTCTGAAAATTCATGAATGTGAAGTAAAAACTTGACCATCTGCTTGTCATTATCAAACACCTACCAGTGATCCATATTATTCGGAACAAAAGGCCTGTAAATAACTTCTATTGAAATGTTTTCATCAATTAAACTGTCTGGAAGCTGCTACTGCAAGTTCATCGGCTTTCGCATTCTGTTCTCTAGGAATTGCAATTAAGTTGATAGCATCTAAGTCATCCATTAAGTTCCAAATTGCACTCCTATACCCCTTTAATCTTTCAGTCTTGCAAGCAAACTTATTCTTTAACTGTTGTATGACCAAGTCTGAATCCCCTTTGATATTTAGACACTTGATTCCTTTATCTCTGCAAACTTCTAAACCAAGGAGTAAAGCTTCGTATTCAGCCACATTATTAGTTGCATCAAACTCCAATCTAAAAGAAAATTTCAACACTTCACCGTTTGGAGACTGAAGCACAATTCCGGCACCCTTTCCTGCTCTAGAAAAACACCATCAAAGTTCATGTACCATACCTTGTCCAATTCATTATCTTTAATTGTTTCTTGTAAAGGCACAATGGAATTAGACAAGATGGCATAGTTACCAAGACCTTCATCAGTCCAGTTTAATTCATTTTGGGGCTTCTTGGGATCCTCAACATGATATTTCCTATACACTTCCCTATTTAACTTAAAAGTACTTACATCTGGGGTAGGGAGAGTAGCATAAGACAAGTCCATTTGTAAAACACCACCCAAGTCTGCAACTGCTTTTCTATTTAATAACATTCCCCAAACATCCGGCACATCGATTACCACAATATCCATTTCAAACATGATGTCCGAAAATGCTGCTAAGTAAACTTGCTAAACCTTTAATCAATCCATGCACTTCTATAGTTTAACTGTCCAAGGCACAAATGTTATGATAAGGTCTAGATATCCTTAAGTTCAATTGTTCCATCACCTTCTTAGTAATAACATTTGAGGTGGCTCCTGAATCTAGCATGCAATTGTGTAATCCTTTGTCGTTCACAAGTAAGGAAAGGTAGAAAGGTAAATTCTTTTCATTCTTCCTATCCCAATTCTGTAAAATCACTGGTGCATCCTGGTAAGCCGTGGCTACTTGTTTTTCCACAAGACTCACAGATGGCTCATCTATGGCTTTAAACAACTTTTCCTTTTGTGAAGGAATCTTTATGAGTTCTGAAACTGGCACCAACATCTTCACATTACTCAACCATCCGCCTAAGTCTATACTGAAATCTGCACTAATTAGCACCTTAGACTTAGGAGGAGATACCTTAGGAGAATTGGTTTGACCTTTTTCTTGACTTTTGTTTTCCCTCCTTTGGTATGTAATGCCTCTAAACCTAGCCATTTCTGCAACTTGTTGAGGGGTGGGCTTGGGCCCATACTTTTCTGTAGCTTTATCAACAATTCCTCTTATAAAGTTCCCATGGCTCCCATAATCATCGACATCCAACCAATCATAGTGATCATCATAATACCTGTCATTACACATTTCACTTGTTCATTTCCTTGGTCTTCATATTCATTATTGCACTCTTCAAGGAAGACAAGACAGGTTGATTCCTCATGAAACTCACCACAAGGTCTACAATAAGGCATAGGGTGATGATCTACCAAGTTGGTGGTTTCAAAAGGATTAGGTGGCCGTTGATCATTCTGAGGAGGTCTCCTCTGCCACTTATCATTTGGCTTATGTTGTGGTCTACTATTTCCTTGTGACCTCTCTACTATGATCGATCTATTCTTCAAAGCACTGATTTGGTTGTCACGTTTCATATCCAACTGCTTAATTAATTCAGTCAATTCTTTAATTCCATCACTAGATGATGTTTGACCCTCATCCTTCTTCTTCTTATCTTCATTAACTCTTGAAGAAGAACCTCTATTAAAACTAGGGATGTTGGACTTCCTAGCCTCAAGCATATTCTTTTCAATCCTTACTGCCATTTCTTGTGCTTCAGGTAAATTTTGAGGATCCTTATCCCTTAAGGCATACCTCATCTCTCCTTCAAATGCCTCTATATAATAAATCAATATTGCAGCAGCAGGATTCAGGCACCATCTACAGCCGCATCTCACCATCACCACCACACATGTTAAAAGAAATGCGAACAAGGTAGCGGATCGCCTAGCCAATGAAGCAGTGGATCAGGTTGAGGAACATATAAGCTGGGAAGGCCCTGGCTCACCAGCCCCTCCGATCCTCACCCAGTGCCAAGAACTAGCCAGAAATGATCTCCATCTCCCGTATGGGGTGACAGGTGGCGCACTAGAGCCATGCGGAGGCGAGCCGGGACGCTGTTTTAATGCATCCACCGGCTCGCATGACCCATGCCATTAATCCGCATGTTTTTGCACAGGAGAGCCATCGCGACGAGGCCTCTCGTGCACGCGAAGAGTACCTTGAGCCAGAGCACTATGCAACAGAGAGTAATGGAGAGGTTTAATGCCAAAGATATGGCGGTGGTGTTTATAAAAATACTCGTAGTGGGAGCGATAGCTTCATTCCATAGTGGGCGTTGGAATGCTCTGGACCTTCATTCGACTCCGAACAGGTGCAGTCTCATTCCTCCGGAACGACGACTGCACTTCGACATCCCACCCTTCTGGTTAAATTACAGCCCCACTCAGAGCTTCTACAGTGCACCCGCCATGCCTAGAATCCGAGGCAAATCACGCCGGGGCGCTGCCTGGC
>JASDQU010502679.1:48065-66959 GCA_032191745.1 Picea mariana | reverse complement strand
CCTAGTTATCCCTAGATATCGGGGATAACAGGATGGATATGAAATTAGGTGCAGAATGGTCGATCTAGTTAGGTATGGAATGGTCAATCTAGTTAGGTACTTTTGCCACAAACCTCCAAGAACAATTCATTAAATTTAATTAGCAAGGAAAAAATTATAAGGTGCATGCTTTTGAAATTCCACCCCACAATAAAAGCACTTCACAAATAGAAAAGAAGAAAAGTAGCAATAAAATGCCAACATACACACATAAACTTCATCTAAGTAGCCAAATAGAAGAACTTCAAAACATTGCATTTATGCTACAAGAAAACCATGTTAACATTCAAACCCAAACCAAGAACATAGACAATCCTCCAACACCAAATATAAAAGTGCCAAGGAAGACATTCCAAGAAAAAAAATCATTTGTAGCATCTCCTTTCAAGAATGCTTTGCGGGAAAAGCAACTTTAAAGCAGGACAACATGTGATATACAAAAATACATAAGTTTATAATTAATAATAAGGTATCATTAGCCTAGTGGGTTAGCTCAATCATTCAAATGAACTGGTCAAGGTGGAGTTCGCTGTGAGGACCCTGTTGGTAGTCCGATTGAGGTTTGGGTCCCGTTGGGTTACCAGCTACTATTATTGAGGGTGGTTGAGCCACCCTCCATCTGGATCTTCCAGGGATGGGGGAAGATCCCAAGAGGTATTCCTTCAAAAAAAATTATAATAGAGTATCATTAAACTAATACTAAATAGAGTACATTAACAATGTGAATAGTCGGCCTATTCCGAGAGGCATGACTTGACCCCTCAATGTTTAGACCCTAACAACACAAATGTTAGAATATAATGGATGTGCTCGTTTTACCATTCACAATATCCTTATTGTCACCCAACCATAGGTTGAAGCCACCCTCCGAGCACCTTAACCTTGACAGAGAATCACTCTAGAAGCAAACCCTAGGCTAGATAGCCGAACAAAGGGTAGCGCACCTTTCCCCAAGGATAGCGCACCAACAAGAGCTGATCAGATAGTCCAAACCCTAACCAAGAGATAGTCCAAGCCAAACGTGATCTGCTAGATGCAGCAGCTGCAATGGCAGCTCTCCTCAAACCTGAGCACAAAACTGGGCACTATAGTGCGCACAAGTGTTGCTATGCAATTCTGAGACTGCCTGCCAAAATGAAGACTTGCCTCCTATATTTATAGTAAATCTGGCTAACTGCCTGGGCCGACTTCTCATTCTGGGTATCTGTCTGTTCAGTATATATTATTTCTTCTGGCCCACTTCTTCTCTTGGAGGCTAATAACCTAATATAAATTATCTTCTTGAGTCGACAAGTCTCCTAGGGTTATTAGCCAACTCATTAGGGTTTCTTCTTGCTTCCCGGAGTATTCTTCTCGTCAGGTTTACACGTGGATGTAAATACCTCGCGCAGCTACCATAATATCAACACTCCCTCCTAGCTAGGGAGGTATTACAGGTATTGGTTTTGAGCACAAAACATACCATTCACCCGGTAGAATCAACATAGTCGTCTAGACTATCTCATGACTAGATCATGAGCACCATCATCACCATCAATGTCATCAGCTGCATCATCTCTCGGAACCATACTCCATCTGAGTAATCAGACATGATGCTCACTCCACAGAGTGATACAAGAGCCATTCTTCTAATCTAGAAGAGTAAATGTTCTGAACCATTTTCTGTCTGGAAAATCTCTGTTCGTTGATCATCCATCTAGCTAATAATCATTTTCAACACTGCTGATAGTCTTCAAGTCAATTGGAACAATCATTCAATAGAGCACAACTGTGTCTAACCATAGTAGTACACAACTACAATCCAGTGGTACATTACCACATCAAGTAGCACACAGATACTTGATCAAACAGTGAAACACATCCACCACAGAAGTATACATCTACTGTCTAGAGACATACGGTCTTCATAACAATCATCTGATATCAACCTGCACAGAAACAATGTTATTATATAAATTGAATCATCTGGGCCATTCTTCCACTCGCATATGTGAGATCTCGAAAGAGTATCTGCCCTCAAAAGGGTAAGAGATCAATGATGAGCTATCTGGACTATTCTTCTCAAGCAAGGAAGAATAATTGTCCTAATTTCTGAGCCTCGACCATTCCCCACCCTGGGCCATTCCTCCGACACTAAACAAAGTGTAACCTAGAGAGAATGAATCTTCCCTAAGGAATGCCTGTCCCTGATTGTTGAACCTGGACCATTCCCCACCCTGGGCCATTCCTCCGGCACTAAAAAAAGTGCAACCCGGAGAGAATGAATCTACCCTAAGGAATGACTATCTGTACCATTTCCCATGTTAACCACAAGAGGAAATGTTTGTCCTACACCAACCTCCAAAACGGACCTTTCCTCATGTTAACCACAATGAGAAATCGTTGTCCAGCGAGGCGGGCCAGTCTGGGAGTCATCTCTTCCTTTTTCAATAAGGAAGTTGTCTCCACGAGCTCCAGCTTGACTATGCAAACTCTTTCATCTTGGACAGAAGCTTTACCAAAATGTCTGCGTATCTGCTCATACGTGGAGATATGTATTGGAGAACCACTTTCTCCTTTCTGGACTTCATCACGGATAATGTAATGCTTGATTTCAAATGTACTTTGGTCTGGAGCATTGGTTTTCTCTGAAGGCTTCATGTGGCTTTAATCAATAAAGTATATCATTGTTGGAAAACTAGAACATATCCATGTGGCACTTCTTTTGTCATCATGAGATCTGATCTTTTGAGTAATCATCTTGATACAATATCTCTGTTATAGAAAATCTTCACCACGCTTCTGCTATGCACTGGAGGTTCTCCACCAAGTTATCTTCTTCCATCTGCATACAAGGGTCTCTTTCTGGTATGCTTCAAAGTATTGAGGTTGTTCTTCATATGCTCTTTATTCAATTGCTCTGGAGAACAGTCTTTGCATTTATCTGACGTAGAACTCCAACCCATGGATATTACAGATGATATAAAGACTCATGTAGAGGTATGTCTGGTTTATTGGAACAAGTAATCATCATAGTCTTCTCCCTCCATCTGGGAGAACCTCAAGTTTTGGATCTTGCAATGCGTGCATATATCACAACTTTCAGTTCCTCTGCGTGATTGCTTTAATTGAGTTCATATTAGGTTGGTAATCTTATGATTCTTAATACAATGACTGGTTGTTCTAGCTTTTCTTTCTTTCTTGGATTCTTTCATGTTCTTCCTCATGTTTTTCTTTAGCTCTTGGATCCATGGAGTTTCTTATAGATTCCATGCCCTAAAGATTCCACTTCTTTCTTTCATCATAGGATCACAAATGTGGATAGACAACCAAGGATACTTTGAGGCTTCTCTTCGAAGAAGACTTCTTCTAACATCGAACTAAACACGTACTGCTTTTCATGGCTGCTACCATGGATATATACTTCATCATCTTCAATGGATCATAGGATTAGCTCCCTCCTAATCCTTGCTTCATGTATGAGTGCATATAATCGGCTCCCTTAGTCTAACAAAGTCCACGCTTTCGTCTTATTGTTGTCATAAGTCTTTCTCCAATTTCCTCTTGATTGTTGACTTCTTTTTGTCTTTGCTTCTTCTGAGTCTCTTTATGATTGATTCTGATTTCAGCTTATCTTGTAATAGCTTCCACATGATTTGTTTGATGTATTTCATCCTTTCATGTGTATTGTCTAACTTGTATAATGATATCCTTATCTTGTTCTTCTTCCATAGGTATAGTTCTTCTTGGAACACATTATCTTCCAAGAGATAGATATACAAGATATGTACAGAGACTATGCAAACAAGATATGTACAATAACTAAGAAGATTGTTACCTTCAGAAGAAGAAGTCTCTTTTATCCTTCTTAATCTTCTCTGTAGGTTCCTTTTCTTCAGCAACTGATGCTTTATGTTTCTCCTTCCTTTTCTTTAGCTTGGGACAATGACTCTTGTAGTGACCATACTTTCGACGATTGAAGTATTGTATTTCTGAAATATCTTTCTCTTGATTTGGCTTCCTCCTTGAACCAAACTTCTTTTTGTTCCTGAAATTCTTGAATCTTGCTGTGAAGGCTTGATCGTACTCCTTTTGGGGTTTCTCTTTTGCATTGATCCTGGATTCTTCTTGAGCATTGCACGTCGAAAGTTCTTCAAATGTCGGATACTCCTTCCTTGTGTTCATGCTTGTGGTGAATGCATCCCACGTCTTGGGAAGACCATTGAGTACTATGTTTACCAATTCCTTCTCTGAAATGATCTCTTCAATAGCTTGTAGTTGATCTCTTAACTGAGAGATTCTCACAAAGTATGATGTTATGATGTCATCATCATTCATCTCCATGTCACGGAGCTCATTCTTCAGACTCATTATTTGTCCAATGTTTCTGACTGAGAAGAGGTTTGTTAGGGCATCGTACATCTTCTTTGATGAGTCAAGATGGGAGATATAGGGTATCAAGTGGTCTTTTATAGATTCCACTATGATACTCATGGCATTGATATCACCATCTTTGAACTTCTCCATAACTGCAACATTCTACGGTTCCTTCTCTTTTCCTTTTTCAAACTCTGGTTCCATGATCTTTCCTTTCACGATATCCAGCACTTTATTCTTGGCAGGGATGAGGTCAATCCTTGTCTTCCATGCTCTGAAGTTAGAAGCTCCATCTAACTTGTTTTCTGACTTCATAGAGTAAGACATGGTTGCTTTGACTTGGTCAACCCTAGATCTGACCAAAAACTCAAACTTAACGTCTTGGCTTGCTGAGAGTACCAGGAGATGCGTTAGGCTAGGGCGCACTAATCTATCCGAATATTAGGTCAATCCCTTCACTCAAGGTGTCTCAACGAGAGGATTAGGGTTTCTGCAACTGCACCTACTAATAACCCTAGCGACAGTGCTATGGTGACTGCTCCTGCTAGAAACCCTAGCGGCAGTTCTTCACCGAGCTTAATATCCTTACGACTATGTTTCCTTCCAGCAATTAGATTGAATGAAGGAGGTGTGGGCCCATAACCTATTAAAATATAATGGATGTGCTCGTTTTATCATTGACAATATTGTTATTGTCACCCAACCATAGGTTGAAGCCACCCTCCGAGCACCTTAACCTTGACAGAGAATCACTCTAGAAGCCAAACAAAGGGTAGTGCACCTTTCCCCAAGGATAGCGCACCAACAAGAGTTGATCAAATAGTCCAAACCCTAACCAAGAGATAGTCCAAGCCAAACGTGATCTGCTAGCTGCAGCAGGTGCAATGGTAGCTCTCCTCAAACTTGTGCACAAAACTGGACACTACAGTGCGCACAAGTGCTGCTCTACAATTCTGAGACTGCCTGCCAAAATGAAGACTGGCCTCCTGTATTTATAGTAAATCTGGCTAACTGCCTAGGCCGACTTCTCATTCTGGGTATCTGTCTGTTCAATATATATTATTTCTTCTAGCTGACTTCTTCTCTTGGAGGCTAATAACCTAATATAAATTATCTTCTTGAGCCGACAAGTCTCCTAGGGTTATTAGCCAATTCATTAGGGTTTCTTCTTGCTTCCCGAAGTATTCTATTCTCGTCAGGTTTACACGTGGAGGTAAATACCTCCCGCAACTACCATAATATCAACAACAAATTCATACCATCAGCCTCCCATTATAAAAGCATCCTCTCATATTATATCAATACACTATTTTATCTTATAGGTTCTACTATAATATTTGAGAGCACATAAATTATATGTAACACCACCTCACAAGGAAAGAATTTGTTCATTATCGTGATACAAAGAAGAGCAACTGATGAAGAACAAAACCACCTTGAATTTATTGAATCAAGAAGAGCTACAATCTTGTGTTGTGCTTTAGTTGTACAAATTCAAATTTATCATTAAAATTAAGGTTCTGCATTTGCTATTGGACTTGCTTTAACCTGCTTGATACGTTTTCCTAGGACTGAAAGTAACACCATCAACAATATGTACGTAAACCAGAAATTCAGAACTGACATAAACCACAACACAACATATTAATTTAGCTGATTTTACTTACTCATTCCAACGGTTAAACATCATCACTAACACCACTGGTACCAGTAGCCGTGGCTGCCCGAGAGCTCCTCTGCACATAAGAGGATATTTTGTTTATCAAGCATTTCAAGTAATTTAGAAACATAAATTCAGGTCTTTATTTCTCTTGATTCTCTACGAGATAATAGATTTACCAGAATATAAAATCCAATTTACAATTTTGAGCCACAAATAAGTTAAAACTTTAAATTTGGAGGTTATGGGATCCTGGTTTTGAAGCTTCTGACTAATGGACGCCAAAAGCTGGCCAGCATTTCTGGAGTGAATAAACTTTACAAAAGATATGCATCATCGTGATTCACAATTTCAGCTTGCTAATGCACTATCCATCTAAACTACATATTAGAAACTACAAAACTATAAGTTAAGCCAAGAAAGGCTAAAGCCCAATATTGTTTATCAATATGAAACAGAATCATCGATTTAAGACCAAAAAGCATTTGTAATGAAGAATCACCATCATTACTAGACTCGAAATCGTTTATCTTTGAATTGTCATTCTCATTAAGTCATCCTTACTTGCATCAATTTCAATGTTCACTCATTACATGATCAGTGCACAATGCAAGGATTCAAAAAGAAGAATGCTAATTACGATGAAAGAAACGCATATCAGCCCGTATTATATCATTCATTTAAATTATATTTCTAAACTCTTATTTCCTTATCTTCAATGTCTCATATTGTACTTGCATTGTACCAATGTCTTCATCACCAATATTGACTTCCTTGAATCAGTTTCAAAGAATGTTGTTAACCCCGTCCCCATACCCTAGCCCCACATCTTTCTTGGACCATTTTTCTATTTTTTTCTCAGCACAATTGAGAAGTTATAGATTGGAAGCAACATAATCCAGATATGACCCATGAAATCTGCATACTGAAAGAGATAAGGCTCTAAGCCAATAGTACCAACCACCTAGCAAATGCCTTGAAGTTTTGATACCAAGGTTGACAAGCTGGGATCTCAAGTAGATCAAATCTTAAACTGAATCTCACAGGAGCTAGGACGCAAAAGGGTGCCAAAAACATACTCCTCCCAGAAAAATGCTATAGTTTTTACTTCAGTTTGATCATCTATTGAACTTCCCTGACTTCCAATCATTGGACAGCAATCCTCCCTTGCTGAACAATACCTATTCAACAACATCCTCAATTTCTCAAACATCTTCTGTCTTTAGGACCAAGCTACATTGGAATGATCACAGAATGAAAAGTCTTCACCAGAAAGTTGGAACGCTCTGCTTTCCTTTCAAAACAAGAGTAGGCATGCAGAGCTTTGGGATTGGAATGCACTGAGTACTATTTGGTTTCTTTGTTACACAAGCTCTTCTTCATGGAGGTGAAGCCTGGATCAGCTCAATCTCAGTGAAGAAAAAGAGGAAGTAAGCACATCATAGGAATTGGTCAGGCTATGCATGTATCCATTACAAATGGACAATGAGAAGTCTGCTTAAGGCTCAGTCAAAGTGTAAGAAACATAAATGACAACAAATTATGAAAGCACTTATGGAACATTTCAAAGGGAAGGCATGTAAATCAAACAAAACAGTCAAAGGATATAGTGATTAGAATTTAGTAGTGAAGGAAGTGTCCCTCTTTCTCCAAAATTGATTTGACAAAGCATGTGATAGGGTTGACTAGACATTTATAATGAAATTGCTCCAATATCCTGGATTTGGCTCCAATTGTGTTTCTATGGTGAATAAGCTTTTTTCTCATGCTTCTACTTTTGTCTTAGTTAATCGTCCCTACTTAGACAAGATTATTCTACATCTAAGTTGCACGAAACAGGGAAACGTTTCCAAGTTTCCAAAATAGGCCCCCAAAAAATGGAAACATCCAGGGAAAAGCCATATATAAAAAAATTAAAAAATATGTATATATAGTTTTTTTTTAAATAAGACATTATATTGCAACAAAAACATAATGATGCAACAAAAACATAGAAAATGCAAAATATATATATATATATATATATATATATTTGACTGTATGGGGGCCCCATGGCCCCCTTTGTTTTTCTTATTTTGCCTCAAAGATGCCCGAAATGCCAGCCGTACAGGCCGGTACGGCCAGGAAACGTCGTCGGTCGTACTGTACGGCGTTTCCAAATCGGGAAACGTCGTATGGTATGGCCGGCGGTGTTTCTTGGCCGTACCGTACCGGTTTCGGAGTTTCGTACCGTTTCAGAGCAAGAAACCGGAGGGGGGGGGTCCTGCAACTTAGCTCTACATAGATCTATTAGACAAGAATGTCAATTGGCCCAATATTTGTATGTTTTTCTTGTGGATGTTTTATGGTATTTGCTAGAAATAGGGAAAAACAAAAGAATAATACTTTTAAAAAAAAATTGCTTGCTAGATCAGTATGCACATACAACAAATCTAAATAAGGATTTCTGAGTAGAAGCAAATAAGAAATAGTAGATCTGAAACAACAAATATTTCTGAGCATACAACATTTAGATCTAAAACTAAAACAAGTAAATCAGAAGCTAAAACAAGTAGATCTAAGTCTTAAACATGTAGATCTGAAACTTAAACAAGTAGATCTAAAACTGAAGCAAGTGGGTCTGAAATTTACCTCTGAAACTTACCTCTTGAATAATGAGAGATGTACTTAACACACATGCGAGTGCAGGCCTCTGTAATATGCTCAGATATAGTTTAGGTTTATGGATCAACCTCTTTGGGTTTGATCTCTGTCAAGGAGAACTTTAGGACTGTTTTGCCAATAGGAGAACCCCAATGAAAGATAACAATAACCCCAAGAAATTTACTTAAACAGTAAACCCTTATATCCAGCAACACCACAGGGATAGATCAGATATAGGTGACTGAAATCCACACAGTCCACAAGTCCCTTACTCAGAAAAGGGACAGCAAGCTGCAAACCCATACTTGGCAACTAGAGAGGAGGTATGGCAACTATGGAGGGAGCCCAGAATGAGGTCGTGGCTCCTTCTAACACAGATCTGAGGACAAGAGGAGGGGCGGCAGCCCTACAGCAGTGTTGGCGGCTAGGACGGGGTAGACCTCACATAGTAGAAGAGGTCGGTTGCTAGAAAAGGAGCAGATCTCATACAGCAGAAGAGGTCGGCTGCTAGAAAAGGAGCAGATCTGTAAGTTAGGAAAGTCCTGGCAGCAGTGAAGACCTCAGCAAGGAACCATCCAGCAAACAACTTCAAGGTAGGACCTTCCATCACATGAAACCAGAACTGAGACTTGAACAGTAAAGGAGGCCGCAAAAATCAGAGGAACACTGTCATTGAGGTAGATACAACTTTGTTGAAGAGTGAGAGTGTGAGTGTGGGAGGTAATGAGGATAGGTTCTAATTTATAGTTTAGGATAGGATTTTAGGTTATTAAAATAATAATTAATATATTGACATATTATTTAATATAAAAATTAAATTAATATTCTAATTTAACATTACAAAACCCCAAACACAAAATTAAAACCCCACTCACATAATATGAAAACCCAAACTCATAAACCAAGGGTGAAGAACAATCACGAGGTTAGGATAGACAAGGGGGGGGGTTCCTTAGTGGAAAAACATGTCCATATGAATCTCAAGGTGACCAATAAAATTTATCATCACTGCATAAGGGGGTACATCACACAATGTGATCATTGTTGATATTATGGTAGTTGCGGGAGGTATTTACCTCCACATGTAAACTTGACGAGAATAGAATACTCCGAGAAGCAAGAAGAAACCCTAATGAGTTGGATAATAACCCTAGAAGACATGTCGGCTCAAGAAGATAACTTGTATTAGGTTATTAGCCTCCAAGAGAAGTCGGCCAAAAGAAATAATATATACTGAACAGACAGATACCTAGAATGAGAAGTCGACCTAGGCAGTTATCCAGAATCAGTATAAATACAGGAGGCCAGTCTTCATTCTAGCAAGCAGTCTCAGAATTACAGAGAAGCACTTGTGCGCACTGCAATGCCCAGTTTTGTGCACAGGTTTGAGGAGAGTTGTCATTGCAGCTGCTATAGCTAGCAGATCACGTTTGGCTTGGACTATCTCTTGGTTAGGGTTTAGACTATCTGATCAGCTCTTGTTGGTGCGCTATCCTTGGGGAAAGGTGCGCTACCCTTTGTTTGGCTATCTAGCCTAGGGTTTTCTTCTGGAGTGATTCTCTGTCTACGTTAAGGTGCTCGAAGGGTAGCTTCGGCCTATGGTTGGGTGACAATAGCGATATTGTCAATGATAAAGCGAGCACATCCATTATATTCTAATAGGTTATGGGCCCACACCTCCTTCATTCAGCCTAACCGCTGGAAGGAAACATAGTCATAAGGATATTAAGCTCGTTGAAGAACTATCGCTAGGATTTCTAGCAAGAGTAGTCACCGTAGCACTGTCGCTAGGGTTACTAGCAGGTGCAGTTGCAGAAACCCTAATCCTCTCGTTGAGGCACCTTAAGTGAAGGGATTGACCTAATTTTTGGATAGATAAGTGCGCCCTAGCCTAGCACATCTCCTGATACTCTCAGCAAGCCAAGACGTCAAGTTTGAGTGTTTGGTCAAATCTAGGGTTGACCAAGTCAAAGCAACCATGACTTACTCTATGAAGTCAAAAAACAAGTTAGATGGAGCTTCTAACTTCGGAGCGTGTAAGATAAGGATTGACTTCATCCTTGCCAAGAATAAAGTGTTGGATATCGTGAAAGGAAAGATCGTGAAACCAGAGTTTGAAGAAGGAAAAGAGAAGGAATCGCAGAACATTGTAGTTATGGAGAAGTTCAAAGACGGTGACATCAATGCCATGAGTATCATAGTAGACTCTATAAGACCACTTGATACCCTACATCTCCCATCTTGACTCGTCGAAGAAGATGTACGATGCCCTAACAAACCTCTTCTCAGTCAGAAACATTGGACAAGTAATGAGTCTGAAGAATGAGCTCCGTGACATGAAAATGAATGGTGATGACAACATAACATCATACTTTGTGAGGATCTCTTAGTCAAGAGATCAACTACAAGCTATTGAAGAGATCATTTCAGAGAAGGAATTGGTAAACATAGTACTCAATGGTCTTCCCAAGACATGGGATGCATTTGCTGCAAGCATGAACACAAGAAAGGAGTATCCTACATTTGAAGAACTTTGGACTTGTTGTGCTCAAGAAGAATCCAGGATCAGTGCAAAAGAGAAACCCCAAAAGAAGTACGATGATGAAGCCTTCACAGCAACATTCAAGAATTTCAGGAACAAAAGGAAGCTTGGTTCAAGGAGGAAGCCAAATCAAGAGAAAGATATTTCAGAAATACAATGCTTCAACTGTCGAAAGTATGGTCACTACAAGAATCATTGTCTCGAGCTAAAGAAAAGGAAGGAGAAACACGAAGCATCAGTTGCCGAAGAAAAGGAACCTACAAAGAAGACTAAGCAGGATGAAAAAGACTTCTTCTTCTGAAGGTAACAACACTCTTCTTAGTTCTTGTACATATCTTGTTTAATCCTCTCTGTACATATCTTGTATATCTATCTCTTGGAAGATAATGTGTTCCAAGAAGAACTATACCTATGGAAAAACAACAAGATAAGGATTGCTCTCATTATACAAGTTAGATAATACACATGAAAGAATGAAATACATCAAACAAATCATGTGGAATCTATTACAAGATAAGTGAAATCAAAATCAATCATGAAGAGACTTAGAAGAAGCAAAGACAGAAAGAAGTCGGCAATCAGGAGGAAATTGGAAAAAGACTTATGACGTTTTGCAGAAGACAACAAGACGGAAGCGTGGACTCTGTGAGATGGAGGGAGCTGATTATATATTGCAGAAGACAATAAGGATGCAGATAGAAGCGTGGACTCTGTTAGACGGAGGGAGTCGATTATATACACTCATACATGAAGCACGGATTAGGAGGGAGCTCATCCTATGATCCATTGAAGATGATGAAGAATATATCCATGGTAGCAGCCATGAAAGACATTACGTGTTCAGTTCAACCGCAGAAGAAGACTTCTTCGAAGAAAATCCTTAAAGTATCCCTGGTTGTCTATCCACATCCGTGATCCTATGATGAAAGAAAGAAATGAAATCTTTAGGACATGGAATCTATAAGAAACTCCATGGACCCAAGAGCTAAAGAAAAACACTAGGAAGAACATGAAGATTCCAAGAAAGAAAGAGAATCCAGAACAACCAGTCAATAAGAATCACAAGATTACCAGCCTGATATGAACTCACTAAAAGCAATCAAGAAGAGGAACTGAAAGTTGTGATGAAGAACAGTGTATATATGCAAGCATTGCAAGATCCAGAACTAGAGGTTCTCCCAAATGGAGGGAGAAGACTATGACGATTACTTGTTCCAGTAAACCAAACATACCTCTACATGAGTCTTTATATCATCCGCAATATCCATGGGTTGGAATTCTACATCAAATGAATGCAAAGAATGTTCTCCAGAGCAACTGAACAAAGAGCATATGAAGAGCAACCTCAAGACCTTGAAGCATACCAGAAAGAGACCCTTGTATGCAGATAGAAGAAGATAACTTGGTGGAGAACCTCCAGTGCACAGCAGAAGCGTGGTGAAGATTTTCTATAACAAAGATATTGTATCAAGATGATTACTCAGAAGATCAGATCTCATGATGACAGAGGAAGTGCCACATGGATATGTTCCAGTTTTCCAACAATGATATACTTTATTGATCAGAGCTACATGAAGCTATCAGAGAAGACCAGTGTTCTAGACCGAAGTACATTTGAAATCAAGCATTACAGTATCCGTGATGAAGTCCAGAAAGGAGAAAGTGGTTCTCCAATACATATCTCCACAGATGAGCAGATAAGCAGACATTTTGATAAAGCTTCTGTTCAAGATGAAAGAGTTTGCGTACTCAAGCTGGAGCTCGTGGAGACGACTTCTTATTGAAAAAGGAAGAGATGACTCCCAGGTTGGGAGGGAGCACTGATGTATTATTGATTGATGGATATGATGAGCAGATTCTTTCCAGTTCGGAAAGTGGATTGAGAGTTCTCACGGACAGACATTTTCCAATTCAAAAAATGGTCCAGATTGTTGACGTACCATAGACAGGGACTTCCCATTGTGGTTAACATGGGGAGTGGTCTAGGGCAGTCTCTCTTCTTGAGGGTTACTCAAGAAGGCTAGCCCGCCTTGCCGAACAGCGACTTTCCATTGTAGTTAACATGGGGAGTGGTCCGTTTTGGAGGTTCGTGCAGGACAAACATTTCCTCTTGTGGTTAACATGGGAAATGGTCCGGATAGTCAATCCTTAGGGCGGATTCATTCTCTCCGGGTTGCACTTTGTTTAGTGCCGGAGGAATGGCCCAAGGTGGGGAATGGTCCAGGTTCAGCAATCAGGGACAAACATTCCTTAGGGCAAACTCATTCTCTCCAGGTTACACTTTGTCTAGTGTCGGAAGAATGGCCCAGGGTGGGGAATGGTCCAGGCTCAGAAATCAGGACAGTTATTCTTCCTTGCTTGAGAAGAATAGTCCAGATAGCTCATCATTGATGTTTTACCTTATGAGGGAAGATGCTCTTCCAATATCTCACAGATGTGAGTAGAAGAATGACCCAAATGATTCAGTTTATATCATAACATTGTTTCTGTGCAGGTTGATATCAGATGATTGTTATGAAGACTGTATGTCTCTAGACAGTAGATGTATACTACTGTGGTGGATGTGTTCCACTGTTTGATCAAGTATCTGAGTGGTACTTGGTGTGGTAGTGTACCACTAGATGGTAGTTGTGTACTACTATGGATAGACACAGTTGTGTTCTATTGAATGATATTGTTCTGATTGCCTTGAAGACTATCAGCAATGTTAAAAATGATTATCAACTAGATAGATGATCAATGAATGGAGATTTCCCAGACAGAAAATGGTTCAAAACATTTATCCTTCTAGATTAGAAGAATGGTTCTTGTGTCACTCTATGGAGTGAGCATCATGTCTGATTACTCAGATAGAGTATGGTTCCGAGAGATGATGCAACTGATGACACTAATGGTGATGATGGTGTTCATGATCTAGTCATAAGATAGTCTATACAACTATGTTGATTCTACTGGGTGAATGGTATGTTTTGTGCTCAAGACCATTACCTGTAATACCTCCCTAGCTAGGAGGGAGTGTTGATATTATGGTAGTTGCGGGAGGTATTTACCTCCACGTGTAAACCTGACGAGAATTAAATACTCCGAGATGCAAGAAGAAACCCTAATGAGTTGGATAATAACCCTACAAGACATGTCATCTCAAGAAGATAACTTGTATTAGGTTATTAGCCTCCAAGAGAAGAAGTCGGCCAGAAGAAATAATATATACTGAACAGACAGATACCCAGAATGAGAAGTCGACCTAGGCAGTTAGCCAGAATCATTGTAAATACAGGAGGCCAATCTTCATTCTGGCAGGCAGTCTTAGAATTGCAGAGCAGCACTTGTGTGCACTGTAGTGCCCAGTTTTGTGTGCAGGTTTGAGGAGAGTTTCCATTGCAGCTGCTACAACTAGCAGATCACGTTTGGCTTGGACTATCTCTTGGTTAGGGTTTGGACTATCTGATCAGCTCTTGTTGGTGCGCTATCCTTGAAGAAAGGTGTGCTACCCTTTGTTTGGCTATCTAGCCTAGGGTATGTTTCCAGAGTGATTCTCTGTCAAGGTTAAGGTGCTCGAAGGGTGGCTTCGGCCTATGGTTGGGTGACAATAGCGATATTGTCAATGGTAAAACGAGCACATCTATTATATTCTAACAATCATGCCCATCTTCATAGACTCTCCTAAGTCCCATGGACCATCCTAGGAGAGAGGAAGAGGATCACACATCAACACATCTTGGTATTACACCAAGATCTAGCTGGTCAAAGACCAGGTTTACCCAAAACACATCTAGGGTCAGGTACAAGACCAAGGATCAACCCATGCATTAAGCATGGGTTCCCTGGAACACATCCAAGGGCCCCAGACACATCTAGGGACTTCTATCAACCACCAAGGAACACATCCAAGGATCAATCCAAGCACTGAGCAAGGATTCCCTGGAACACCTCCGAGGGCCCTAGAATACATCTAGGGTTTTTACTGCTTGGTCCTAGACCAATAACCCCAGTCATCTACTGGGGGCCCTCACAAGGGTCTTTTTCCATGGCACTTACTGCTTGGGCTCATACCAAGAAACCTCAGGAGTGTGTTTGGGGCCCTAGTCCACAGCTAGGGTCTTATGCCATCCTCCAGGAGAATGGCTCTTGCAGCTGCACTAATTTCAACACTCCCTCGCAGCAAGAGAGGCATTCTCAGCAACACCAAGCTTGTCTCGAAAGTACACAAACTTTGTCAAGGACAATGGCTTGGTCAAAAAATATGTAGTATGTTTTGTCGTCGGAACATACTGAATATTGAGAATGTTCTTCTGCACAATGTCTTGAACATAGTGATATCTCATCTCAATGTGCTTCGACCTGTCATGAAACACCAGATTCTCGAAGAGCTTTATACAACTCTGGTTGTCACAGTGGATGACTGTGGGTTCTAGCTCTACACTGAACAAGTTTGAAAGTAGCTTCCTGAGCCACACTGCTTCTCTGCTAGCATCACTTGCAGCAATGTATTATGCTTCTGCAGTGCTCTGGGCTATGGAGCCCTATTTCCTGCTAGACTAGGAGATCATCGCTAAACCCCAACTAAAGCAATATCTGGAAGTGCTCTTCCGGTCCACTGTACTGCCCATCCAATCTGAATCTGTATATCCATGAAACATTACACCTCCACTGGAAGTGTACCTGAGCCCATAGGCTATAGTCCCCCGAACATATCTCAGAATATGTTTAACATCAACCATATGAATATGCTTCGGTTCACAAATGAACTGGTTGAGGGCATTCACTGCATAACAAATATCCAGTCTGGTATGTACAAGATACATCAAGGAACCAAAGATTTGTCGATGTATGGTGAGGTCTTCCGTATCTGAACCTGTAGCTTGGTCTTGTAACTTCTTCAAGTTAGAAATCATCGGTGTGGATATGGACTTACAGTCCATCATGCCAAGTCTGCAGAGTATTAACTGCATACTTTCTCTTGTGAGAGAAAGATCTCACCTGGTTTCTGCCACACCTTTAAGCTCAAAAAATAATGCATAAGACCCAAGTCTTTCATTTAAAATTTTGTTGAAAGCTCCCTTTTAATCTGAGCTATCAAATTTTCCTCTACGGTGAGGAACAAATCATCCTAAGATAACAGGATGATTATGTGCAATCTTTATATAAAGATTGGAATCTGCAATACTCTTGGTGAACCCAAGACTTTGTAGAGAAACTGTCAATTCTTCCATACCAAGCTCTCGAAACTTGCTTCAATCCATGGGATTCAATCCCATGGATTACGAAACCCTTAGGTTGTTCAATATAACCTCTTGCTCAACTTCACCATGAAGAAAATCAGACTTAACATCTATCTGGTGAAGTTCCCAACCAAAAACCGTGGCAAGAGAGATAATGATCCCGATGGAAGTAATCTGGCAATAGGAGCAAGGATCTTGTCATAGTCAATTCCTCTTTTCTGAGAGAAGCCACGAGCCACAAAACTAACCTCAATACTGCCATTTGCTGCATGTCATGGCCCAATCCACATACTAGGACTACTACCTCTGAGTCTTATTAAAAGTCTGTCTTCCTGCATGTGCAAACTAGCTCCCTCTGAACCTGCAAGATCCTTTAACTCTGAATTGGTGTTGTATCTCTTCAAGATGGACTGTCATACCGGGGAAAAAGTTCCATCATACTGCAGAGTTCCCAAACCAAAAATGACCTAACAAACATTAACAAGTATATGCTGAGATCACAGCTTCCTTGGTCATACAAAAGAGATCACACTCTTCTTGTTGTCAATAGTAGTCACATACTTATTTCAAATTCAGTGATTGGTCTTATCTTGAACTTACTTGGGCTGAAGACACACCTTTTATTTTGCAGCCTGCTACCATCGGTGGCTTCCAAAGACATCTCAAAACCAAAAAATGTATATGACAATAAGTAGGGCAATCTATCTTTACCTCATATGCTTCAAAAAAAAAAATTCAAACACAAAACTGGTAAAAGATCTATGCACAACCTAGCCTGTAATGTCTTTTCAAGGTCCTGCGAACAGATCTAAACTTCGGTAAGGTCCCCATTTCTCAGAGAAGTGAACAAAACACAATAATCTAACTGGGATATCGTTATTTGCAGTATCTATGAAAATACCTCCCAACTCCTCTTTGTCTGGATTTTAGTTAAAGGCTTCATGAAACTTCAGATAGTGTAATTGCTTTTGAAAGCAATACCCTAAATCTCTTATCTAGAGTATAAATTGTAACCTACATGTAAACTGAAAATTTAGTTTCTGCAAAGATATGCACAATAGTTATGTGATTTCATATCTGCATTCCAGCCAGGAAATTCCATGGATAGTTTTGAATTGCTATGGAAGAAAATTTGAGAAAGATATCAATCATGTAGATATCAAGAGTCTTGACACTGTAAGTTCCATATAATGAAACGTAGGCTTTGCACCCAATCTATCGCTCACTATATTTCAAGGGTTTACTACCATAAATTCAATCCAGGACTGCCCACAGTGAATGAATCCTATATTGACCTCAGAGCTTAATACCCAGTAATAGAACAGTTTCTGCAGTTTAGTGGCAATCAGTAATAACAGTTTTGACTGGACAGTGAGATCATCGATTGTGTCCAGTAATGTATTTTAAGGGGTGTTAGCCACATCAATTGAAAACCGACATGTGGTCTCGGAAAGGTCTGCCCAGGCATAAGAAGTGCTACATGGAGGCATATCAGCCTTTCTTGCTGAGAGACTTGAAAGTCTTGGTGCTTTCATAACATCCGGGTTCCAGCCAATTGCGGGAGTGGAAGTTAGCACTAGTTATTCTAGCACCTACAGGTAAGGAAACTTAAGTGTAAATCTGATATCGTCTCCTTAAATCTGATATCGTCTCCTTTGCTCAAATGACGAGGAATGAAGGAAAAATAGCATTTACTGAACCTAAAATTTCGGGGCAGAACCAAAACATCTGCTGGAGCACAAATATCTAAAAGGCCGTGTTATCCCCGATATCTAGGGATAACTAGGAGATCATGTCTCGAGGCCCACATGGTCCTAGACATGGAGTACCGAGAACAGGAGCGACCTGAGCATGGTCCTGGAGGACCCATCTTCTTCTTCTCAGCCAGATTTGTCCTGCCAGCAGTACCAGCCTCCATCACTACCGGCCTGGGCTTGTATCATCTGAGGGCTCTTGCTCCATGAGGTAATTGGTCCGAGGTATCATGGTATGTGTCACATTTGATCATTATAACCTTCTTATGTATGCATTAGATCTTTTTCATTTCAGATAACTGCTTGGACTTTACACTAATCTACTTGACCATTGTTGGGGTGATTGATTGGGTAGCTTAGTAAGTTGGTACTCATGGGTTTTGGGCAACCACCAAAGGGGGTTTGAAGAATCATCGTCCGCTCCCCTCATATTATCACTTTTCCATCTTAAAACCCACTCATCCATCCCATTCCCCTAGTCTGGCCATTAGGAGGACTATCTGGGGTACATCTTGTCTTGTGGGAAGAAGGGGCTAAAGGCCCAGGAGGTAAAAGCAGCTGGTAAAAGATAAAAGCCATAGGAAAATTAAAACCTAGAGATGCTTCGCCCAGGGGATCCCCGAGAAGGCAATAAAAAGCCTCTCATAAGAAACTGAGGGACCCTAAGAAATGATAAAT
>JASDQU010502679.1:12113-41618 GCA_032191745.1 Picea mariana | reverse complement strand
CAGGGCCATGCTCAGGTCAATCCTGCTCTCGATACTTCATGTCTAGGACCTGTGGGCCTCGAGACATGATCTCCTAGTTATCCCTAGATATCGGGGATAACAGGCCCAGGGGAGACGTCCCCAATGACTTGGGGTTTTGAGAAGGCAAAGGATTTAGGCCAAGTAAAGGTTTCCCTCTCACAAGTCACCACCGATCAGAAAGTCCGGCTAAACAGCCAATAAAGATAATAAGAACCAGAAGTGTACCTACCCGGAACAAAATAACATGAAAACTATATGTGCAAGGTCACTTGCTGGTTAGTACTTCATATAACTAGAGACTTTCTTGATATAAGCAATTGACTAATGCATTGATGAAGTAAGCAAAGATGTATAAATGGCAATAATCACAATACAATACTTCAACAATAAATGCTTCAAAATGAGCAAGAATAACTAATTATCAATATCATAACACCAACATTCATTAGAAACAAGTATGCATTAATCCTTTCATTTGCATTTAGAAGCTTTAAGTGTTGCAAAGTATGACTATAACTTTGAAAGAATAATAGCAGTGGTAGGGTTAGCAAGTTAATCTAAACTAGGGTTAGAAAGGTGTTAGTAGTTGCTCAAAGATTTGGATGTTTGTAGATTGTGATAAAAACACTCAAGCAAAAGGTCTTAGACTAGTGCATTCATAGGGAAAATGGAGTCAACAAGTAGCAGCAAGAGTTGAAGGAACAAGATGATAATAGCAGGGCCAAAGACAAGAGGGATTTGATGATGAAGTGTTGGAAAAGCCAAGGCTTCAACCATCAACCCTAGGGGAAAATGGCTTACTAAGGTGTAGGCAACCCTAGGCCTTAGCACGTTTTCCTCCTTCTTTAGCTCAATGACAAAGTAAAATCGACTTGGATGAAGAACAAGAGATAAGGTGTTGCAATGGCAAGGCCCTAGCAATGTCTTCAACAAAAAAAAGGCTCCTTGGCATAATCTAGTAGGGAATTAAAATAAGGACACCAACATGTGCTTATTTCCTAGGGTTTATTCCAGCAATTTCATTCACAAAATGCACATAAAATACTATAACCATTCAAGTAAGGGAAGGATTGCAGAAATTCACTTACATTTACCAAGCATTTATCAAGCCAAACCCTAGTTATAAACCTTCCACCCAGAAAAATGCCAAAAATCACCCAAACGAAGCCTCCTTCAACAACTGTGCCACAATTTCGACCAAAAAACTTAGAAGGGCCGAAGATTTCAGACCTCACACAAGTGTAAGTGAAAGATGATGAATAAAAGAGAGTTTTAGCTCTCTTACTTATACCATACCAATGACCTTAATTTAATTTTAGGTCACAAAAGGCCGACAAGGCCAAAAATACATAATAATATTGTTTTTACATTAAATCTCAAAATAAAACCCTAAATCAAGCATGAATGAAGACGGCATGCTCTTTTAGTGTGATGTTAGCCCCTTATAGGGAAACGTTGGCCTCCTGGGGTAAAACGTTAGGCCTTCTTGGGCCTCAGGAAAATGCCACACGTGCCACAACTGCCTTCCAAAACCTCCACAAGCACTGGATGACATAATCAGTGTCATGGGTGACGTCATGGGCCTTCCAAGGCCAACGTCCTGGTGGAAAGGACACAACCCCCCTGGGTGTAGGCCTGCTAAGCTGCCTCTGGTGGAACGTCCTCCTCTTCTCCGGTGCAGACCCTCTGATCTGTCTCTTCCCCCTACTGGGGTCTCAACATCCATCTGGTGGGTTTTTAGCCCCATGGAGGTTTGAACTAATCATCTCCCCATGTGTACCTGTCGATCGGGTATGGTCCTGCACATCAACAAATACGCCCTCCATGGGCTCATAAGTCACAGGGATCATAGCAATGTCAATCACATCTAATCATCAAGTTTATTAAACATGTGCATAAAACCCCTTTCACCCAGACAAGTGCTTAAAGACGTTATACTAATCTACAAGCCAAGTTTGGAGGATGTGGCAGGGCGTCCTATTGGGCTAATGCTCACTGGATGTGGGGTGTTTCCGAGAGAGATCAAATCCAAGCCATGTGAGTGGATGAAGTGGATAAGGGATGCCTGGGCAAGGGGTGCAGTGATAGCAGGAGAATGCATGGCTTACCTACGGGTGCCTTTGTAGAGGGTGAGTTGTACCTATCATGGATGCAAATGTTTCCAAGCCCATTCATGTCTTTTATCTTTATTCTTATTGCTTTTTCTTTCAAGAAGCTAATCAGGGGACACTGCCCTAGCGTGGTGACCAGTGATGGCAATGTTACCCACAAGCACTTCACGGAAATGAGAAGGCTGGCTCGTGATGAGACCCTCTTTCTCTTGGCTATGCCACCTGTTATCGCGTAGTTTGTAGTTAAGGTAGAAGAAGGATGTAAGAAGGGGTCAAACTGCCGTAACTTAACCAATCCCACCCACTGTCACCTCGATGGGAAGGTTTTTTCTATTTAGGGAGGTAAGGCCCAGGGGAGACGTCCCCGATGACCTGGGTTTTGAGAAGGCAAAAGGGTTAAGAGATCAAAGATAATTTCCCCCTCACAAGTCACCACCTAATCAGAAAGTCTGCCTTATAGCCAATAAGGATAACCGAAAGTAATAACCAATAAGATCACCTGCCCGAGACAAAGCAACAATAAAACTGCATGTGCAAGCTTGCTTGTTAGTTAGTACTTCATATAATAAATGACTTTTCTGATAATAAGCAATTGAACAATAAATATTGACGAAGTTAATGTTTGTACAATAGCAATGGTTACAATATCACTTCTCAATAAATGCTAAAGAAACTTGGCATTCAATGTAACAAACTAACACTTCACAGTTAATGCCTTCAACAACCATTCAATTGCTTTAAGAGTAAAATGGTAGCTGCACAAAAGTGTTTATAGCAAAAGATGACGGCAGCACATAGGGTTAGAAGATTAGTCTTAGGCAAGGGTTAGTATAGTTAGGGTTTGTTCAAAGTATTCAAAGTATTAGAAGTTGTTTTGAGATCAAGATACTCACACACTAGGCCTTAGATCAGTGCGTTTTGTTGTCGTCCTTATACACACTTGCAAACGTGAGCTAAGTCCGGCTCACTTAATGTGTCCTTGGAGGCACAATGCCTAGGTTCACAGCCCACGCTGTCACTTTGACCGGAACCTCTTCCGTCTAGGCTTACTCCTAGGGAACCCAAAGGGGGTAGACCTTAGTTACTAGGTGTGTTAAAGTTAAGTTCTAGGAGTTAGGTTTAATTTCTTAAGGTTAGAGGGGATCTATTCCTAAGATGCTAAGGCAACAATGCAAGATGCTTAGCACGTAAAGCAAGCCTTTTCCCTAGGTCAACTAAGACTAGTGCCTAAAGATTGGGCAAGGGGTCAACTATGTTAAGGGGTGTTTCGTTACAAGTAGATTACAAGATGTTTACAAGATTACAAATGAATGAATTAAACCAATGAATATTAGATACACTTATTCACAAAAAATTGCCAAGATACAAATGATACAAGAGCAAGCTAACCACGTTTTACTTTATGTGTGCAGGATATCAAAAGGATTAAAGCATCAACATTAACAAATCATCACATTTATGAGATCACCATCAACACATTTAAGGAGATTTAGATATTTTAAGCACAAGTATTATCAAGATTGATGAAGATGATCCACACTCTTAGTTATTGAACCTACAAAGTGTTCATTAGATTGGATCCAAGGTTTAGTTATTAGGCTTTCTTAAGAGTTATCAAATTTTATTAAGCTTTCACCAAAGCCTCCTCCTCCTATTGCCAAATAACTGTTGGATGTTCAATAAGTGTTGCCACCCTAGCTTCACAGGTCAGCCCAAAACAAGAGTACTTCCTGGAAAGGACACATCCTGTGCGCTGTGAGACAGTCCCCTGCCTACACCCTCCGTTGTTTTCCTCAAGCCCCGTTTTAGATGGTGAAGATGGTGGTCTAAGGTACCCTAGAAAGTCTATTAAGTATATATATGGATTAGGTAGACTTTTAGGTGATTTTTAGAGTGTTCTGAAGATTTTAAGACACTTTTAAAGTGTGATTTAGTGATATGGACGAAATTGTTATGAGCTTAAAAATGTGTTGCTTCAAGCTTATGCAATTAAGAGTGTGAACACACGTAAAGCAAATAAAGATGGCTGAAAAAGATTTAAGTTATCACATGCACTTATAAGCTTGCAATTAAAGAAAAATCACAATGGCAAGGACAACTTGCCTTCAAGAGATGGAAAGAAAATTTAGAGTGTGTTTGCCTACTTAACCATTAAACAACATTCAAGCCTAAGCAAGTGGCTTCCAATAGATATAAGCAATAGAGAAATAAACCATTCACCTATTTAAGCACTTAGAGATTTAAACATTTAAGATCTAAACATGTGCTAGAAGAAAAGACTTGAAAATTAACTAAGCAAGTAAAGAATCTAGTTAGGTTACTTATTATGCCTCCCAATAGGCTTAAGACAATGATTATGTGTTTGATCTAAAACAAAAGCAATTATAGCATTAGCCCATAGATCATTAATCACATCATCAACCACTTAACCTTTACCTATTGGGGTATTCTTCTCCCAACTAGGTAGGCAATTAATTAGGTTTGCTTAGTTAGGTTAAGTTCTTTTAAGAGTTTAGAAATTAGGGCAAACAAGTAAAAAGAGGAAGAGAGACTAAGAAGTAAACTATCAAACCAAGCAAGCAACCAAGAGACAACCTCTACCCCCACGTCCTAGGTTGAGAAGGTGCCCTTCACCTTCTAAACCTCATAGCCTAGCTAAAAAAAAGGAAGAAAATACCAAAAAAATGAAACCCTTAGCTAGATCTACACTACCCCAATGGCTCACATGTGGGAGGGGGGCGTACCACTTTCCCTCCCACAACTATGAGCCAACAAGCAACAAGAAGAAGGAAAAAGTACAAGAAAACCTTAAAAATGACAAAGTGGGTTGAGAGATAGCTACCAATCCCTTTGGGGGTCTTCTACTGTTGTGTAGATGTCCTTTCGGCAGCCAAGACTCCTCTCAACCAAATCTGAAACCTGCAAAACCAGAGAGCTATGCTTGCTAGAAGAGCTACACACAACCAAGAAAAATGAAAGAAAACCCTTTCTTTTTAGAGCAAGAATTTTACGCAAGAAAAAGAGAGTATATATGTGTAGAAATGACCTATCTAAATATGTTATGCTAGCTGAAAATGAATGTGAATGAACAACAATATAGATGAAGAGTAAAGGGTTAGAGAAGTGGAGTGTATGAGTGCCTCAAGAGACCCTTCACCTTGAAGGAGTTCCCAATGAAACCCTTGAGGTACAAACCTGCAAGACTCTTAAAGTAATGTGCATACAAGAGATAATATGTTGAACATGTAAATAAGACGACACTTCAACCCTATCTAACACATCAAGATATATAAATCCACAAGAACATGCATTGATAGATCTACTTAGATAACACTTTATCTAAGATCAAATGTTGCATTCACCCAAAGAAATCGATACAAGATTACCTCGTAAGCATAAGAAGATCAAGAACATGCATTGCTCCTCTAGTTATCCTCCAAAGTTTCTCCTTTATTGTTACTCAAGAAAATAGATCTTGGAGAGAAAATACTCCAAAACCCTAAGAGCATAGAATGGAAAAAATGGAACAATAGAGAGAGAGTGGAAAATCAAGTAGCATAACAATAGCTCAAGATATGGTGAGTTGGGAGTGAGGAGAGGGATCTATTTATACTTGGAGGGGCAAACCTACCTCTCTTGGATCAATGCCAAGTGTCCACCACCAAGCATAAGAGTAGATCTCAAGGCTAGGGCACACCATCTAGGGCTTAGATCATAGATCTAGGGTGTAGATGGGTGTGGGAGGTGTTGGGATCACACAAAACACAAGTGAGATGCTATGGGATTCGTGCTAGGGAAGAGGAAGAGGCCCCAATAATTAAAACAAATTTTCGTTGGAGATCAACAAAAGGGGGGCGTAACTCTCCTTGGAGGGCACAAAAAAAGGGGGAAATGAAAGGAATGGAGGGGGATTAATGAGAAAAAGGGAGTGGGATCACCCTAAGAGGTGATGTGGGGGTTAAAGGGAGTCATACCTCATGAGAGGGGGGTCCATTTAAGACACAACATCCACCACCAAGGAAAAACGTCAATCCCCCTAGGTGGGCGTAACTTTTGAGTGAAAAGAGGGTGTAAGGGGTTAGAAGAGGTTGGAAAAGGTTAGCAAGGTCATGTTATGCTTAAGGGGTCTCTTTCTAACCTTTATTCCGTCATTTTACATCCTCTAACTCATTATTACAATTTTTACATGTTTTCCATGTTTGGACTTTAGCAATTAAAATTGTTGCTTTACACTGACTGACACTGCGGGTGGACAAACCCATGGCTAAAGTTGTCTGAATGAGCTGAAACTTGGTCCATGGATGTGGAGGGTGCTATTTCATTTCTTTTGAGCACAAATACCCCTATCAAAAGTCCAAGGACCTAGTTTTTACAATTTTTGCTCAAAAATAATTAATTAATTAAATAATTAAAATATATTTTAATTAAATTTCCCTAACTTAGACTCGACGGAATTCCGCGAAACTTTCTAAGATGTCTTGCATGGTCATTTACAATGATTCCCTATAATAGTTACCAAAAGATAAACCCACTAGAACGTCGTTCACCACTTTGGAGGAAATATTGCAAGTGTGAAAGAAAAACTCAAGGGAAATCAATAAGGCTGAAAAGCCCAATTGATAACCTGAGGATAAAAAACCCTCAGTGAAAGGAACTCTCCCAGTGAACCGATCCCAAGGTAACTGACCTAGACATGACTCTTGCAGACCTATTACATTATTAACTCACGCAGGGGTGCGAAAATTCCAATTACAAAAAGAAGTGTTGGGGCCAAACATGCCCGGTAGAACCAAAGTCTTCGACAAATTTGCATCTGATGATGCATCTCTTCCTGGCATATGGAGTTGACCACCTGTGTTGGAGAGGCGGTCAACACGTTCCTAGGGAAAACAGAGTCAAAAGGAGGACGCAAAATCTCAAGGATCAAATGATAATGGTAAAGACTAAGGACAAGAGAGTTAAATCTTGAGGTGTTGTTATGGCAAGGCCTCAAAGATGAAACCCTAGGGGAGAGAGGCTCACTTTGGTGTAGGGGAACTAGGCCTCAGTGCTCTCTCCTCCTTCCTTAGCTCAATGGCAAAACGGCTTAGCTCAAAAGATTTGCATAAAACTAAGACAAGAAGGTTTGCAAGTAACGTGTTGTTATGGCAAGGCTTTACTAGGCAAACCCTAGGGAAAATCGGCTCACCAAGGTGTAGGGGAACTAGGCCTTGATGCATTTTCTCCTTCTTAGCTCAATAAAAAAAAGCGGTTAGCATGGAAGAGAAAGAATAGAGTGTTGCTAAGGCAAGGCTCTATCTCACTTCAATAACTGGCTTAAAACCTTAGTAGGGACATGAGACAAGGACCTTCAATGTGTGCTTGACACCTAGAGTTTAGATCAGCAAATTATAACCATAAATGCAAGAAAAATAATACTACAACCATTCAATTAAGAAGTTTTACAGAAATTCACTTACATTTAACCAAGAAATCAAGTAGCAAACCCTAGTTGTGACACCTTCCACCAAGATAAATGACAAAAATGCCAATATAAGTCCAAAAAGGTCTTCCTTCAACAAGTGCACCTCACAATTTCACCCAAGAAGTCCAAAGATAGCGCAAATTTCAGACCTCACTAATGAGTGAGTGAAAGATGATGAAAAAATGATTGTGAAAACCCTCAATTTATACAGTACCATGATCTAATTTTACTTTTTAG
The DNA here is from genome assembly GCA_032191745.1 of Picea mariana. Lineage (NCBI taxonomy): Eukaryota > Viridiplantae > Streptophyta > Pinopsida > Pinales > Pinaceae > Picea > Picea mariana. The sequence goes on along the minus strand of JASDQU010502679.1, from coordinate 33,785 downwards.
GTCATAAAAAGGCCGACAAGGCCAAAATACTAAAATCATACTGTTTTACATTAAAATGTCATAAATGAAACCCTAATCACGCTAAGACAAGATGTCATGCCCCTTCTAGGGTGATGTTAGCCCCTTCTAGGGAAAATGTAGCCACCTGGAGCAAAACATTAACCCTCCTCGGGCTTCTCCAACCTACCACACATGCCAAAACTGCGTTGTTTGTCTGCCAAAAGTCCATGAAGCAAGGATGACGTCGTGAACCTCCTGGATGATGTCCCAGGCCTTCCAAGGCCACCGTTCCAATGAAAGGGGACAACCCCCCTAGGTCAAGCTCTGCCACGGTGCCTCTGCAAGACGTCCTTCTTCTCTCTGGTGCAAACCCCTATGTCCTATCTCTGCCCCCTGCTGGGGTCTCAGCATCCATCTAGTGGGCTCTTCAACCCCATGGAGGTCTGAACTGATCATCTCCCCATGTGTACCTGTCCAACTTGGTACCTGTCCGTCGGGAATGATCCTACACATGAACAACTACGCCCTCCATGGGCTCATAAGTCACAGGGATCATAGCAATGTCAATCACATCTCATCATCAATATTAGTAAACATGTGCATAAAACCCCTATTACCTCAGTTAAAAGCTCAAAGACATTATACAAACCTGCAATACAAGTTTGGGGGAAAGTGACAGGGTGTCCTATTGGGCTAGTGTCTGCTGGAAAAGGAAAGTTCCCGGAAAAGACTTCATCTAAGCCATGTAAGTGGGTGATGTGGATAAGGGATGTCCTGACAACAGGTGTAGTGAAAGCAGGGGAATGCAAAGCTTTACCTGTGGGTGCCTTTGTAGAAGGCGAGTTGCACCTTTCCTAGATGCAATTGTTTCCAAGCCCATTCATGCCTTTTATTCTTTATTCTTATTTCTTTTTCTTCAAAAAGCTAATCAGGGGAAACTGCCCTGGCGTGGTGACAAGTGGTGACAGCGTTACGCACAAGTACTTTCATAGAAATGAGAAGGTTGGCTCGTGATGAAACCCCCTTTCTCTTGGCCATGCAGCTAAGAGTCACTACCCTAGTGTGGTAACCAACTGCTAGTACTGTCATACTGCTAGGTATCCATGGACCTAATAGGTTGGCTCGTGATGAGACCCCTATCCTCTTACTAGGTCTTTTTTTATTATTTTTATGGGTCCCTCTCGTTTCTTGCTAATAAGCCTTTTACTGCTTTCTCGAGGATCCCTGGGCGAAGCATCTCAAGGTTTTATTTTTGGGCTTTTATCTTTCACCTTTTGGGCCTTTAGCCCCTTCTTCCCACAAGGTAAGATGCAACCCTCAAATGATTGCTCAACCCAATGCCCAGACAAGTGAAAAGGGGTAGATGAGCAGGAAGCAAGATAAAAAAGTGGTAACATGACGGGAGTGGACGATGACTTTTCAAAAATCCCCCACTGGCAAACCAAAACCTATGGGCACAGGCTTACTAGGACATCTCGTCATTCCCCCAAGACATGGTCAAGTGGGCAAGTATAAGATCCAAGTATTTGTTAGAAACAAAAGGAATTAAATGCACATATTCAAAGGTTTTGAGGATCAGAGTGACACATACCATGATACCTGTACTCATTACCTCATGGAACAAGAACCAGCTCTGACACAAGACCAAGTCGATGGTGATGGAGGTTGTTACTGCTGGCAAAGTAGAGGCGCTGAAAGGGAGAAGAGATGGGCCCTCTAGGGCCATGCCTAAGTCAATCTATCTCTCGGTACTCCATGTTTAAGACCTGTGGGCCTCGAGACACAATCTCCTAGTTATCCCTGAAAATGGGGATAACACCACCAAGAGCCACTACCCTGGCGTGGTGACCAGCTGTTAGTAGTGTCATACCGCTAGATGCCCATGGACCTAATAGGTTGGCTCGTGATGAGACCCCCCCCATCCTCTAACTAGTTCTTGTTTTATTATTTTTATGGGTCCCTCTATTTCTTGCTAAGAAGCTTTTTATTGCTTTCTCGAGGATCCCTGGGCGAAGCATCTCAAGGTTTCATTCTTTGGATTCTATCTTTTGCCAGCTGCTTTTACCCTTTGGGGCTTGTTATCCCCGCTTTTTAGGGATAACTAGGAGATCATGTCTCGAGGCCCACAAGTCCTAGACATGGAGTACCGAGAGCAGGATTGACCTGAGCATGGCCCTGGAGGGCCCATCCTTTTCTTCTTCCATCAGCTTTATCTTGTCAGCAGCAGCAACATCCATCACCATCGGCTTGGTCTTTTATCAAAAGAGATTCTTGCTCCATGAGGTAATTGGTCCAGGTATCATGGTATGTGTCACTTTTGATCATTAAAACCTTTAAATATATGCATCTGATTCCTTTTATCTCTAACAATTGTTTGGATCTTACATTTGCCCACTTGACCATGCTTGGGGGAATTGACAGGGTGCCCTAAAAACCCTGTGCCCGTAGGTTTTGGTTTGCCACTGGGGAATTTCTGGAAAGCCATCGTCCGCTCCCATCATAGCACCATTGTTTCATTTTATCTCCCGCTCATTTATCCCATTCCCCTTGTTCAGGCATTGGGTTGACCTATTTGCAGGGATTGCATCTTACCTCGTGGGAAGAAGGGGCTAAAGGCCTAGAAGGTAAAAGCAGTTGGTAAAAGACAAAAGCCTAGAAATAAAACCACGAGATGCTTCGCCCAGGGATCCCAAAGAAGGTAGTAAAAAGCGTCTCAGCAAGAAACAAGAGGGACACGGAAAATAACAAAACAAGACCTAGTCAGAGGATAGGGGGTCCCATCACGAGCCAACCTATTAGGTCCATGGGTACCTAACAATATGACATTGCCACCATCTGGTTACCACGCCAGGGCAGTGACCTTTGGTTGCATGGCCAAGGGAAAGGGGGTCTCATCACGAGCCAACCTTCTCATCTCTGTGAAAGTACTTGTGGGTAACGCTGTCAGCTCTGGTCACCATGCCAAGGCAGTGTCCCCTGGTTAGTTCTTGAAGGAAAAGAAAAAGAAGAAGAAAAGCAAATAAAAGAATAAAGGCAAGAATGGGCTTGGACAAAATGCATCCATGACAGGTACAGCTAGCCTTCTACAAAGGCACCCATAGGTAACATTTATGCATCCTTAGCCCTCACTGCACCCACATGTTTGGACATCCCCTAGCCACATCACCTCACTTACATGGCTTGGATGAGATCTTCCTAGAAACTTTCCTTTTCTTGTGGACACTAGCCCAATAGGACGCCTTAGCCTTTTCTCCAATCTTGTATTGTAGGTTTTTGTAATGTCTTGGAGCTATTGACTGATGTATTAGGGGTTTTATGCATGTGTTTAATAATATTGATGATGAGATGTGATTGACATTGCTATGATCCCTGTGACTAATGAGCCCATGGAGGGCGTAGCTTTTGATGTGTAGGACCATGCCCGACGGACAGGTACCATTTGGACTGGTACCATTTGGACCGATACACATGGGGAGATGACCAATTCAGACCTCCATGGGGATAAAGAGCCCACCAGATGGATGCTGAGACCCCATCAGGGGGCAGAGACAGGATGGAGATGGATCAGGGCCTTTGCACCAGAGATGAAGAGGACATTCCATCAAGGGCACTTTGGTTGAGTTGGACCTAGGGAGATTGACCCACTTCTAGTGGAACGTTGGCTCCAGATGACCCAGGACGTCACCAGGAGGCTTATGACGTCATCATGAGCACATTGCAGATGGACAGGGTGGTTGGCACGTGTGGCAGTTTGGAAGAGCCCAAGGAGGGCTAACATTGGCTTCTGGATGCTGCACTGGCCCTAGAAAGGGATAACGTCTCCCTCAAAGGGGCTCGACGCCTCACCTTTTGCTTGATTAGGGATTTTACTTAGCATTTAATGTAAAAACAGTATGATTTTGACATTATGGCCTTGTCGGCTTTTTTATGACCTAAAAAGTAAAAATAGGTCATTGATACACTATATATTGAGGGTTTTGACTCTCATTTTAATCATCAATTTTCACTCACTCATAGTGGGGTCTGATTTTTAGTGCCCTATTGGAGTTTTTGGCTGAACTAAGTGATGCGCACTTGTTGAAGGAAGAGATTTTTGGCATTTATGGTGTTTCTCTTGAAGGAAGGTGTTTCTCTTGAAGGAAGGTGTTACAACTAGGGTTTGCATGGTTATTTCTTCATGAATTGTAAGTGTTTCTTCTGCAAAACTTCTTATTGAATGGTTGTAGTTTAAATTTCTTTAATATTGCTTATAAATTTGTTGAATCAAAACCCTAGGTGACAAGCACACAAGTAGGTCCTTGTCTCATGTCCCTGATAGAGAAACCTTCAGCCATTGAAAGAGAGGAAGAGAGCCTAGCCGTAGCTACACTCCTTATTTCTCTTTCCCCTGTGCTAGTCGTACCTTTTAGAAGTCAAGAGGAGGAAGACGTCCCAAGCCTAGGTTATCTACACTTGGGGTCATTTTTCCTTTAGGGTTTGATGAAAGAGCCTTGTTGTAGCAACACTCTCCCTCATTAAGTCGTCTAGTCTTGATTTTGTGCTTCATCTGAGCTAGTTGTTTGCCAAGAAGGAGGAGAGAGCACGAGGCCTTGCTTTTGCAACACCGAAGTGAGCCTCTCTCCCCTAGGGTTCTGTCTTTGACGCCCTGCTTTAGTAGCACCTTGAAACTTTTCCCTCTAGTCCTTTGAAATCTCGTCTCCTTCAACCTGTGCGTCCTTCACTTATTGACTCCGTTCTACCGTAAGGCACTGATCCCAAGACCTCCAGTGGTGAAGTAGAATTGGATCTAAACACTCTCAAACCTTTTGAAATTGAAACCCTAACTACACTAACCCTAGCCTAGACTAACCTACTAACCCTAAGTTGCTGACGTCATCATTGAATATTTCATCTTTATTGCAGCAACGTTTTGTCTTTTGAGTATGTTGTCGCAAGAGTTGGTTCTAGGTTGTAATAGAGCCAAGCCTTAGCACATTTTAAATGAAATAAATTTTGTCACTCGGACTTGACTTGGGTTGCATGCAAGTAAATTCCGAGATAACCTTGAACCATTTTTTATTGGAAACTACCCCTTCCAACCTGAGAGGGATCTCTCAAAAATACGTGTCAATAGGATATTCAATAAGCTTAACAGTGGGCAGATCTGTGGGTAACAGAAAGTTTTGGGTTTTTAGGGTTGATGGGTTGGACCGGAAAGTAGTCCATTGGGCATGGAGTCAAATGATCAAGCAAGTAATAAGAGTGTTTCGGCAATGGAAATCCATGGAGCAGAGGCGAGATAGAAGTTGATTACAGAGGGAAGGATTTATAAAAAGTATGGCAACAGAATAAAGAGAAAACATATCAAAATGCAAGGAGCACTTAGAAATGAGTGAATTCCAAGCATAAATCAGTGGAAAGAGATAGTTGGGACAGAGCATCTAGCAAGGATGAATTTTGAACCTTCATATCTCTGCAAGAAACAACCTATAACCTGTCCAGCAACAGAGCATCTAATAAACGGATGAATTCTATTACAAACACAGTTACAAATCGGGAAGCAAATGGAAATAAAACCAAGTGAAATGATGTGAAAACGAAGCAATAAGACATTCTCTGCAAACAAAATCACAAGAATCTCTGATATAGATCGAAAATGCTCTGCACTCTTTTATTAAAAATGAAAACAAGTGCTACAGCCCAGGAGTACTACTCCCTGACCCTTCCTTTTACAAATATGTCTCATATATCTATTGAGGTCGAAATCCTCTCTAATCTAAAAGATAACAACAGTTACAACCAATTCTTGAAACTTTCTGCCATAGAAAATGGGCCAAACTGTCGAAAACTAGGGATGCGGTTATGGCTCTGTATCTCTCGAATCGCGACAGCTGTGTATAAACTGAAAGAGGCTTTTGTGCATCTGTTTATTCCGAGCAAAAACCTCTCTAAGTTCCCGGAGACCCCTTTTCATTTTTCCCAAATCTGCATTTAACAAACATGTATCAAAACAAGAAAATATGAAATCCGAAAATTAGGGCTTGGAGATGGATTCGATTCTCCCAATATGTGACACCTGTAGGAAAACTGAAAGAGGCTAATGATATCTGATGTGTTAGGCACAAAATCCTCCAACCGTTCTCAAAATGTACTCCAGTCGCTCAGAATCCTCATTTGAAAATGATGACTCAGCACAGTAAAAACACCATATTTCTGAGAACAAACCTCATCTTACGGGGGCCTTTTGACTCCCTTACCAAGCTCAAAATGAAATTCTGAAGACAGCAATGGACAGCTTAGGATTTGTAGATGTCGATCAACTATTCGAACGCGAAAAATAGCCTCTCCACGGCTGAGAAAATTGTGTTTTTCTAAAGCAGTTTTGCTTATGACTAGAGTCCTGATTTCGAGTTTTCGGGATTCGGGGAAACGAAGCAGTGGTTATTAAAATCTTCACGTCGACCAAATCCCCGATGGCCAAATCCCCTAAATAGATTTCGGCTTTTACATTGCACTTTTTCGAGCCTTCGGGTTTCGGGTATCATGTCCTCAAGAGTTATGACATGCAAGGAATCCCGAATCGCAAAATCGTGATGGGATTAATTAGACGATAATCATTTGTTTTAATCTCTTAATTAATCACAATTAGCAATTAATCTTTAACCTTTCATGGATTTAAGTGTCGGGACTTCGATAATACTTGACGCGAGAAATCCCGAATCGCGAAATTGCGATGAGATTTATTAACGTTAATCTTTATTTGACCCGACTTATCCTTTAGTACTTCAGTGAATTCGGGGATCGGGGCTGTAGTTATTAAAATATCTACGTAGGCCAAATCCCTAACGGCAAAAGAAAAAAAAAACCCGGCCTCATGAGCTTTTTCGCCATGTGGCTTAATGCTCGATGTATGCAGTCGTTCTACTGCCAATGCTTCCATTCATTCTCCTAAGTGTCCGAAAGCCAAAATTTCAATAATTGTTACAACAGAGTAATTGAATGGTAGTTGGAGGCATTAATTGAGTTAAGAAGTTATTTGTTATATTGAATGTTGTATCATTCTAGTATTTATTGATGAAGTGACATTACTACCATTACTATTTTGTAAACATTGACTTCGTCAACATTTACTTTTAAATTGCTCATATTGAATATCAGATAGTCTTTAATGTATAAGAAGTACTAACCAAAGCCTGCATATATCAAGTTTGTTGTTGCTTTGTTCTCGTGCAGGGATCCTACTTGGTTGTCGTTATTGGCTATAAGCTGGACTATCTGCTTTGGTGGTGATCTGTGAAGGAGGAAACTTGTCATTGCCTGATTGTCTTTCAAAGCCTCTTCAAAACCCCAGGGCACCGGGGGCATCCCCCCTAGGCCTAACCTCCCTAAAGAGAAAGAACCTACCTATCGTGGTGACATTGGGTGGGATAGGTTCTTGTTACGCCAGTTTGGCCTTCTACCTTATAGCCTTTACTCCTAGCTACAAACTATGCGATAACGAGCCTTTAGCCCCTTCTTCCCACAAGGTAAGGTACAACCCTTAAATATTTGGCCAACCCAATGCCCGGACCAGTGTAATGGGACGAATGAGCGAGAGAAAGATGGAAAGTGGTAAGTATGGAGGGAGCAAACGATGGCTTCTTATGAATCCCCCCCAGTGGCAACTCAAAACCTATGGGGGCACAAGCTTACTAGGGCATCCTGTCATTTCCCCCAGATATGGTCAAGTGGATAGATATAAGATCCAAGCACCTGTTAGAAACAAAAAGAACTGAATGCACATATTCAAAGGTTTTGAGGATCAAAGTGACACATACCATGATACCCGAACTCGTTACCTCATGGAGCAAGATCCATTTCTGCTACAGGACCAGGTCGAGGTGATGGATGTTGTTGTTGCTAACAAAGTGGAGGCGTTGAAGAAGGAAAAAGATGGGCCCTCCAGGGCCATGCTCAAGTCGATCTGGCTCTCAGTACTCCATGTCTAGGACCTGTGGGCCTCGAGACATAATATCCTCAGTTATCCCTAAACTGGGGGAAAACATCTGGCTCCAACTCGGGGACATGTGCTCACCGTAGAGCGCATGAGAACCTCAGCATCTCTGGCATGACCTGTAATCTACTTGATCTCAACATAAAGCTATTAGCAATCATTTGGGGTGGTGATATCACCCCCAGCTCATACATATATAAAATGAAAGAAAGCATATGTACAAATGTGAAAGCAAACTATTCTAGCATGAAATGCAAATGGTATATACAATGAATGCAAATGCCTACTTACCTGTACTTACCTGTCGACTGAATGCTAGGTGTAGTCAAACGACCAGTGAAACCATCCTAGCAATGTCTCACAATACCTGCCTCTGTGCTTCATCATAAACCAAACCAATGATAAGTTAAGCACAAAAATAGCATGGGTTAGAGAAGGCATCGTATCATCGGAAACCATAAAGTCTAACTCGTGGAGGCAGGTGGGAGGGATAAAATCATGCCAAGTCACTCTCTGAGGAAAGTGCTCAATCCACTTTAGGAAGGGATCATGAAAAGTCAAAGGTTCAGAACACTGACTCATAAGGTCTGAAAGCTGGCTACCTAGGACGTCCTCACAATCTGAAACCCTCGAAGGGATTCACAAGGATCTAGAAGATGACTGACAAACTCTTAAGGGAAGGTTGAAAGGCTGAGATGACATACTTTTTCCTGTGGTGTTCAAACTACCCTTGAACTCTAGGTTTTGCCTCAGAGGAAACTCAATACAAAAGACATATTTCCCAACTACAACTTTAATGACACAGCAAGGTAAAGTAATCGGAGGTGGCTGGAGAAAGCTATCACAAGAATCCTTCTTCAGGAAAACGATGTTCTTACTCTTATCAAGGTCTGAGCACAACGGTGGTTGATAATCTTCTTCATGGAATGAATCCAAGTGCTCAGAAGAGTACTCATCAAAACCCTCAAGGTATGGTCGAAAATCATCAAGAGAATACAGGACTAGGTCAACCTTGGGTGTTTGGAAAGTATCGGTAATTAAATCATCTCCTTGTTGCCACTGGTCAAAGTCAAAAGTAACCTGTTGTGATAATTGTGAAGGCAACACTTGGAGATGACTCTCAATGTCGTAAATGGTGTCCATATCATAACTAGATACATCCCATTTACATCTTCCAACATGTATGAACTCATCAAAATTAACTATGTCACTATCTATATCATAACATGAAGGATTCAAAACATTTAAGGGCTCATCCATCTCCTCCTCTTTTCCCAAATCATAAAGTAGAGAATTATCAAAATTTTGGAGAGGAGGGTAACTTACTGTGTTTGCTTCTTCTTGTGCAGGAGCTTCGAGGACTTGGGTGTCTTCAACATGCATCATTGTTTCATCCTCGTGATTTGTTCCTACATCTTCAACTATACAACAAGAAGGGTCTACCTTGCCCGAGGATTTCTCTTCTCCTTCACTCTCTAAATCATGGTACAAGGTATCATCAAAATCCTTAAAAGGAAAGAAACTAACCTCATTGTCTTCTTGTGCAAGAGGAAAAGGCTCGTGGATGGCTCTTCATCGAAGGGGGCAACGCACATCGATACTTCATCAATATTCTTCCCCTTAGCCTTTTGTTGATCTATGGTTTGTTCCCCCCCTTTTTGGAAATCAACAGTAAAGTTCTCAAGGGAAATCAAACTTTCCATACTAAGAGTGTCTGAGGTAAAAAGGTGTCTTACCTCGAACAAGGAGATATTTTGCTCGATTCTTGCAGCCATGTTGTGAGCTTCATTGAGCATTCTTGGGCCCTTTATAATGAGGGGAAAACCTAGATGCACTAAAAGTACATTGGTATAGAGATGGATAATGTACTTGTCTTCAGGATGATAGCTTTCAGGAATTTGATATAGTAAGTCCTCAAAGTTCAAACCTATCCTAGAAGTGTCTGACAGTTTCATTGGCACAACTGATGATGTCATTGGCCCATTTCATGAGCATTGCACAACTGATGATGTCATTGGCCCATGAAAGAGGCCTACGATGATGAGAATTGAATGATGTCACCCTCCCATGCTAGAATGTTGCACTTTTGGAACATGGCGTCCAGCCTAAAAAGCTTGTTTTGACTTGGGTTTTTCACTTGGTGGAGTTGTGGGACATGTACCCCACACTTTTGTGGACTAGTGGGATGATGTGGCACCTTGGGAGTTGAGGCCCTAGCCTTTGGAGGCTATCTCACACAACGGCCACCCTTGGAGAAGACTTTGAGAACTTATTTTCCTCTATTTTATCATTTTTGGTCATTATTGAGCATATGTGGGCAAAAGTCAAATTGTTTTGGTTAAAGTCAATGTAAAAACATGAATTGGGACCTGTTATCCCCGATTTCTAGGGATAACTAGGAGATCATGTCTCAAGGCCCACAGGTCCTAGACATGGAGTACCGAGAGCAGGATTGACCTGAGCATGGCCCTGGAGGGCCCATCCTTCTTCTTCTTCGTCAGATTTGTCCTGTCAGCAGCAACAGCATCCATCACCATCGGCATTGGACTTGCATCAGAGAAGACTCTTGCTCCATGAGGTAATTGGTCCAGGTATCATGGTATGTGTCATATTTGATCATTATAACTTTCAAATATATGCATCAGGTTCCTTACATTTCTGACCACTGCTTGGATCTTACACTAACCCACTTGACCATTGTTGGGGGGATTAACGGGGTGCCCTAGCAAGCTTGTACCCATAGGTTTTGGTTAGCTACCAGGGGGGATTTGAAGAGCCATCGTCCGCTCCCACCATATTATCATTTTACATCTTATCTCCCATACATCCATCCCATTCCCCTAGTCCGAGCATTAGGATGACCTATTTGAGGGGTTACACTTTGTCCTATGGGAAGAAGGGGCTAAATGCCCAGGAGGTAAAAGCAGCTGGTAAAAGTTAAAAGCCATAGGAAATAAAACCTAGAGATGCATCGCCCAGGGATCCCCGAGAAGGCAATAAAAGGCCTCTTGATAAGAAACAAAAGGGACCCGAAGAAAGTAATAAAACAAGACCTAACCAAGAGGATGGGAGGTCTCATCACAAGCCGACCCATTATGTTCATAGGTATCTAGCAGTATGACATTGCCATTATCTGGTTACCACGCCAGGGAAATGACCCTTGGTTGCATGGCCAAGGGAAAGGGGGTCTCATCACGAGCCAGCCTTATCATTTCTGCAAAAATACTCGTGGGTAACACTGTCAGCTCTGGTCACCATGCCAAGGCAGTGTCCTCTGGTCAGACCTTGAAGCAAAAAAGAAAGAAAAAAGTAATAAATAAAGAAAGAATAAAGGCAATAAAGGGGCTTGGAAAAAACTGCATCCATGACAGGTACAGCTCGCCTCCTACAAAGGCACCCACGGATAATACCTGCCCCTAGTCTTCACTGTGTTTGGACATCCTTAGACCATATGACCTCATGTTACATGGCTTCAATAATGTCCTTTGGAAACTTTCTTCTTCTTATGGATACTGGCCCAATAGGTCATCTTGTCTTTTTCTTCAACTTTGTATAGTAGATCAGTGTAATGTCTTTGAGCTATTAGAGGATATGCTAGGGGTTTTATACATGTATTTGATGAAATTAATGATGAAATATGATTGACATTGCTATGATCCCAAGGACTAATGAGCCCATGGAGGGCGAAGTTTTTGATGTGCAGGACTATGCCCGACGGACAGGTACCAGTGGACCGGTACACATGGGGAGATGATTAGCTCGGACCTCCATGGGGCTGAAGAGCCCATCAGATGGTTGTTGGGATCCTATCAGTGGCAGAGACAGGACAGTGTTATGATGAGCCTTTACACATGAAGAAAAGAAGGACGTTCCACCCAGGATACTTTGGTTGAGCCCGGCCTAGGCGGGATGACCCACTTCAGATGGAACGTTTTCCTCTTGATGGACAGGACATCACCCAGGAGATCTAGACATCACCTTGAGCGTGTGGCAGTTTGATGGATTACTGGCACGTGTGGCAGCTTGGAGGAGCCCTAGAAGGGCAAACGCCTGACTTCTGGATGCTGGACTAGCCCAAAAAGGGCCAACGTCTCCCTCATAAGGGCTTGATGTCCCACCTTTTGCTCATTTTGTGTCTTTTTCTTAGCAGTTAATGTAGAAACAGTGTAATTTTTGTATTCAGCCTTGTTGGCTGTTTTAATGACCTATTTTGTAAATTAAAGGTCATAGAATGATATATATTGAGGATGTTTTTCCCTCATTTGGACATAACACAACTCACTCGCTTGTGAGATCTTATTTCTTGCGCCCTACTAGGGTAAATTTGGTGTTTAAGTGAGGCGCACTTGTTCTTGGAGGATTTTTCTTGGCATTTATGGCATTTCTCCCAAGGAAGGTTTACAACTAGGGTTTGCACATGCTTTTCTCCATGATATGTAAGTGTTTTTCCTGCAAAACTTCTTGATTGAATGGTTGTAGGTTAGTATTCTTGCATTTACTTATAAATTTGTTGATTTTAAAACCCTAGGTAGCAAGCACACAAGTAGGTCATTGCTACATGTCCCCTTGTTGAGAAATAGTTTTCAGCCATTGAAGAAAGAAGATATAGCCTAACCGTTGCTACACTTGTCTTCCTTTTTTCTGAACTAGCGTTGAAGTTATAGATTGAAAAGAGGAGATGTCCTAGGCCTAGTTTGACTACACCTAGGGTTTCACCTTCTAGGGTTTGAAGGCCTTGCCTTTGCAACACTTTCTCCCTTAAATTTATACTTTGAGCTAGCCGTTTTGCCAAGTTTATTTAGAGAAGGAGGAAAGAGCACGAGGCCTTGCTTAAGCAACACCGGAGTGAGCCTCTTTCCCCTAGGGTTTTGATTCTAGGGCCCTGCCTTTGCAGCACCATAGAACCCTACCTTCCAGTCTCTAAGTTTTCATCCTCCCGAGACCTTGTGCCCTTACTTTTGACTCCATGTACCCTAAGGCACTGGTTAGATCTCCAACGTTGAGCCTCTAGTGTACAAAACCACCTTTTAAACTTTAATTTCTGAAACCCTAACATTGCTAACCTAGGCTGACGTCATAGTTGACGCAGCAAGCTTTTGACTCTTATAAGCAATTGAGTGATGACGTCAAGCATTTATTGAACAAATTATTGATTGGATATACTTTTGGCTTGGTGATTTTGGTAGATATTGATGAATTGATGATCTTTCATAGGCTAATTAACATAACGTTGACTTCATCTTGTATCTATTGCATTGCTTATTGATTGAAATCAGATAGTTAAGGAAGTACTAACCCTTTGAGTTATAGCCTGCAAATATATATATTGTTGTTATTGTCTTGTTTCGGGCAGGTGTTTTCAACAGGGCCTAGACTTCTTTGGCTAATTAGCCGAACTATCTGATACTGGTGGTAACCTGCGAGGAGGGAAATCTTAAAACTTGACCTTGTATCCTTTGCCTCTTCAAACCCCAGGTTACCGAGGACGTCTCCCCTGGGCTAACCTCCCTAAACAGAAAGAACCTCCCCATCGAGATGACATTGGGTGGGGAAGGTTCCTGTTACGCCAGTTTGTCCTCTATCCTGTAGCCGGTGACCTAGACTACAAACTGTGCGATAACACGACCTAATTAGTGGATTTAATTGTAAATTTGGATAAAGTGAGCTTGGATTTCCTCTATAAATATAACAAGCCTCACTTCATTTTTCATAATTCATCATTGAGACATTATTCTCTCTCTCAAAAAATTTTGACCCTCTTATTTTCTTGCACAAATGGGGTGATGTGATTTGCTTTGTAAAGGTATTCTCTTGCAAAATTGTCTTGGAGGTGAAATCGTTTTGGAGGATTGGCTTGTGATCTAGGTTTTCTGTTGGTGAATGATCTTTGCAGGTTTGCTTTGGTTTGATGGTAAATTCTGCAATTTGCTTTGATTATCTTGCTTGGAGAAACCCAAGGAGGGTTAGGATTGTCTATCCCTTCCTTCAAGCTAATTTTCTGATTTAAGTGAGGTCATTCGAGGGTTTTTCAAGGGTTAGGATTGTCTATCCCCTTGAAAACATTCTTGGCTAGGTTTTTAAAACTAGGGGTTAGAATGGCCTATCCTCCTAGTGTTTAAAAACTAGCTTCCATTAATTTGTTGAGCTAGGTGACTTGGAAAGGTGATGGCTTGGGCACATAAGGGTTTGCATTCAAGTTTCAAATCTCTTTTCCATTGCTATCCTAACTTGCTTGTTAATGTTATGACTCTATTTGGCCAATAGATAAGGCACTAGTCTTTGCATTGAAAAACGTGAATATTGCTCTCTTAAAGTCATTGGATTTGTGTATGAATTGCTCTCACTCTAAGCTATCTTTTAATGCTAAAACACTTTCATTTCTTACAAGTTTACTTGTTGCTCTAAAAATAAATTAGCTACAGCCATTAAGGCTGCAGCAAAACCTCTCTCTTACTCTCGTTTGCTTACTTTTTCACCACAGAAAATTGTGTTTGTGTATTGCAAAATAATCTACTTGTTAAAGGCAACAAATTGGCATATTTACTTTCTAATTTCTGTGGTGAAAACTTGCTGCTGTAGCAAATGTTTGCTACATCCATCTAGGGCTGTTATAAACTTGTTGATAACACTTACTTTGCAGCCCATTTAACCATCAAAATTGTCATTGAATCATTGGAATATTGTCTACTATTCATAACCTTTCATTTGCCATCAATTAGTGTTGATTTTGACGGTGATTTATTGTGGCTGTCAATATTTTCTTCTTGCTGATATAATTTACAGACTGCTGCAATTGTTGGGACACCAAGGTTTCTTGATGTTTTCCCGAGTGTTCAGGGGTTTAATTTCATGATTTTTGGTCTTGGGATATTGGACCTAACATTGGTTTTGCAAGTTATCAATCAGCTTGCCTCTCTCCACCAAAATCATCATTCTCCAAATCCTAAGCACTCTGATCTTGTGACCAAAGGAGGGATCATTCACAAACCCTTGCTTTGCACTCTCCATCCCCCCAAGTGTTAATATTATGGTAGCTGCAGGAGGTATTTACCCCCACGTGTGAACCTGGCGAGAATAGAAGACTTCGGGAAGCAAGAGAAACCCTAATGAATTGGCTAATAACCCTAGAAGCCTTGTCGGTTCAAGAAGATAATTTATATTAGGCTATTAGCCTCCAAGAGAAGAAGTCGGCCAAAATTAATAATAATATATTGAACAGACACATACCCAGAAGGAGAAGTCGCCCCCAGCAAACTGGCAGGATTACTATAAATACAGGGTGCCAGTTCTCATTTGACAGCATCTCAGAATTGCAGTTTCCCAGTTGGTGCGCACTGCAGTTGCAGTCTGGTGCGCAGGTTTGGAGGAGGGTTGCAGGTGCAGCTGCAGCAGCAGCGAGTTTCAGTATTGGCTTGGATATCTCTTGGCTAGGGTTTGGAACATCTGATCAGTCTTTTGTGATGCGCTATCCTTGGGGATTGATGCGCTACTCTTTGTTTGGCTATCTAGCCTAGGGTTTGCTTCCGGAGGAATTCTCAGGTCAAGGTTAAGGTGCTCGGAGGGAGGCTTCGACCTATGGTTGGGTGACGAAGGTATCGTCAATGGTAAAACGAGCACACCATCTTCTATATTCTAACACCAAGGTCACCCGGGAAGTCTCCCGTGTTGTGGAATCATCCATCACTAAAACGAGGGGAGTAATTGCTAAGGTGACAGTGGTACTTACTCCCAATTGTGTCACACTAGCGATGCTTGTGGTTGTCTTTGTTGAAGCGACAGTTTGTGCGATAACACATCCACAAATGACCAAAGTATATATCAATAGGAGTTGAAACTACATCCAGCAAAATAGAGATGAACTAGTATAAAGAAAAACCCTAGGGACTGGAAAAAATAGCCAAACCCTAAGATGCTAAAACAACGTGTATAAAATGAACATTATAAGCAGGAAATGTATGGAAACCAAATTCATCAAATACATCAGAATAGACGATACTATGATACAATACTGCAACAAACTGAAAGTTTCATACAAGATGGTCATAGGCAGACATGGGTGCTCCAGTTGAGGAACCAATCAATATGCAAAACAATTTAAGAGTCACATAATAGAACCATTCAAAACTGAAAATCACAATCAGGCACATATTCAAATAAAATAAAAAGACATAAACAACACTATCAGAATGGCATCAACAAAGATCTATGATCAAACAAAACTAAATTGCAAAAAGAAGTTGTATTCATAAAATGGGTCAACCCAAAGATCCCTTGAATTGGTGTATGGACAAAGAGGCGAACATTACAAATCAAAGTAATAGAAACCATGATTTTATGGATAATATATGTCAAAGAGAGCCATAACAAAACACATTTGAATGCATTTAGAATGTGAACCATTTCCATAAACAGGATTCATCACTTTTTAAATCAAATATACCGCTGAGAGGGTTGTGATTCAATAATAAGGTTGGTGGCATCTAAAGCCACCCACTAAGAAGGGGTTGAAGGCCCAGAGGGGTTGATGTTGGGTAAAAGACAAAAGCCTTGTATAAACCTTCCAGATGCTTCGCCCAAGGATCACCCAAGAAAGCAGTGAAACGCTTATCTTAGAGTAAAGGGGGCCCACAATATAACAAAGAATGCTTAAAAGGTTAGTTGAAGGATAGGAGATCTCATCACGAACTGACCTATCACGTCCATGAATATCTAGTGGTATGACATTGCCATCATCTTGTCACCAAACCAGGGTAATGGCTCTCAATTGCATGGATGAGAGAAAGGCGGTCTCATCACGATCCAGCGTTCTTATTTCCGCTAGGTGTTTGTGGGTGACATTGCCATCATCTGGTCACCACGCCAGGGCAGTGACCTTCAACCTCTCCTTATGCTACATTGAAAAAAAATACAAAGAAAGAAAGATAAAAGGCAATTGATGGGCTTCGAAAAAGTGCATTGTGGACAAAGGTACCACACACCCTCTACAAAGGCACTCGTGAATGAAACACTACGACCCCTTGTATGTCATGAGCCCTCTGCCCATTGAGTCTTGACCCCAACCACTTCATCCACTTTACATGGCTTAGAGAGGGATCTCTTGGAAACTCTCCTTGACCTAGGGAAAGATCTACCCAATAGGACACCTCGTCAACCCTCCCATATTCAAGCTTGACAAGTCGCATAGTGTCTCTGAGCATTTTAATTGCTTGATATAGTGATCGTTGATGCACATGCCTAGGTGTCTCATTTATTGATTGGATTCACTTATCATAATGTTATGACTTGAGATCCTTGGTGGTCGTGCTCATTTATTTTTGCAGGACCTAGTTGGTGGACAGTTTTGGGGGAACAAGCCTAGCTTGGGCTTCCATGGGGCTACAAGCCCACAGGTTGGATGTCAAGGGCACGCATGCCGGATGAGAAAGATCAGACTTGGAAGGCCTTGAGATTGACTTGGACAACATAGCCTAGCCCCCACATACCAAACGTTTTGCCTAGGAGAGGCAAAACGTCACTCTAGAGGCATGATGTCACTTAGGGAGGTAAGGGTTGAGGTGCCACTCATTTACATATGGATGTTTTGAGGAGAAGAGGGTCTTCACCATGAGGAGATTGTCAAGATGCTTGACATGTGGCCTTTGGAGGCCTACCCATGCTTCTCCGACACCATCAACTTCTTCTAAGTGGAAAAAGGTCCCCTAAAGGGGAGACGTCCATGTAAAATTAGGGTTTATTTGTGCAAAAATGAAACTTTAAATGAATTGTTTAATATCACTTTGTTAAAGGGGGCAAGATTAGGGTTGTTGACCCCTAGTCTTGTGGTTTACCCCTTAATATGTGGACAAGTTATCTTGGTGACATTTTGTATAAATATTATGATCTCATCTTAGCATAACTCTCCCTCATTGTGAAAAGTATTGGTCTGAAATATTCGCTATCTTTGGCAAAATTATCTCTTTTGGCTCTTGTTTATGGTTGTCTCTTGATGTTATGGTTGATGGGAGTGATGCGTTGGCCTTGGAAGGCTTATCTCTTGCTATTGTGGTGGATTATCTTGGCATTTTTCATTGAATTGGTATGGTTTTTACTCATGCTATCATTTCTTTCAAGTCAAGGTCATTTTGCTAGGAGCTAGGTGGGAAGTATAAGGGCATACACCCCCACCATAGTCTTCATCATTTTATGCTTCATGTTATTGGTTAAACAAGGGTTTGCTAAGAGAAGTATAAGGGCATACACCCTCTTAGCTTAAACCCTAGCTAGAGAAACTTGCCTTGGGAAGTAAAAGGGTTTAGACCCCCAAGGAAGTAGTTCATCTAGCTCTTTCTTTCCATGACCCCGTTAACCCAATAATTAAGAGCACTAGTCATTTATTATTGCATTGGAGAAATAAAATATCGCATTGGGAAACGTGAGTTTTGGTCATTTTTACTTCTTGCAAAGTGGATTGTATTCCTTGTGCCTTGGGATCCTCACAGACACTAAGGCATCCCCATCAAGAGGCTACTTCTTGCTACTGTTATAAAATTACATCTTCACCCATTAGGGCTGCAGAAACCCTAACTCATTTGTTTGAATAACTCCCTTATCAACCATTGGATTTTACTCAAAGTTTGCACACTTATTCTTCTTGATCTAGCGCACTTTTTGGCAAAGTTTGAGGGGATTTCAGTTGTTGATTTTCTTGCTGTAATACATTGAATGTTACAGCCATAAAGCTGATATAATTTGCTGTAGACAAGTGTTTACAACAGCCTTATCTTTTTGTTCTAGAATATTGGTTTTTCATCTTGAGTTTAGCTAGTCATTAACTAGTCTTTCTCTTGTATTTTCTACTTGATCTCTAGCATTTATTGAGTAGCTTATAGTACCATTATATTGCTGATATATACTGTTATTTATTGCTGCAAATTAGGGACAGCAAGCTTAACTTGCTGATCCAACTAACATACATCATTGCAAAATGGTTTTTCTTTTGTCTCGAGCAGGTATTTCACCATTTACAGGTTACTCAACATACTTGGCAATCCTTGGACCTTCCCAAGACTTCATTCTACACATTTCACTCCACTTAGACTTGACCTCTAGGAGTTTCACTTCCATCTCTATCCATATCCATCTCATTCCCCCTAGGTTCACCGGGATCGCCTCCCTAGAGTGACCTAGTCACCCTTGAAGTGTGGGACCTACATCGAGGTGACATTGGGTGTAGGATTCCCAAGTTGTAGCACTTGCCTTGTAGTTGGGTCAGGCTTTGCCCAACCTACAACTTGCGCTATAACATTACCCATATCAAGTAACCTAATCAAAACATAAAAGAATGAACTGATGCAATCTAATGTTACTATTTAATAGGAGTGGAAAAATTACTAAAACAACTCGCTACTATATTACTATTTCAACCATGCTATACACAAAATGTTCAAAAACTATATTCTAGTCAATATTCAACAAGACAGACAAGATAACTATTAAGATTCAAAATTAGCAAAGCTTGATGCTTTCACAGACAACATTTTAACAAGTTATTTATTAAATATTCAAGCAGTAAATTTTGTTATTCCATGCAGAGAGAGGCAGCAACTATAATGAACAAGCTTTGTTACAAGTACCTGACAGTCCCCTGAACACCCTCCACTCCATAAGAATCCACACTGTTACCCAGCATTCGGATGTAGGCAAGGGATCCAAGAAGTCCAGCACCAAAGCTGTTCAGAAGATCAAAAGATTCCATGGTTAACATGGAGTTCGACTTCTACAACTTATAAGAAACTATCACAAGTTAAAATGTCCCTACATAGCATCAGATCAGATGATCTTTCCTGAAATTGAACATTGAAGACACTTTATGTCAAATAACTACTACCACAAAGGTACTTAGGAGAAGAAATTCCCAATATTCATGCAAGGATAAGTAAAATAAACATCAAAACTTCAGTGAGACCAAAATCAAAGTGTTTTAAGTGCTACTTTCCAAACTAAAGACGATGGAACTGCAATAAAGAGCTTGCTTCAAAGACATTATTTACACAAAACAGAATTCACTTCAATCAAAATGTTTGTGCTTTATTATAATATCTCCAACGATAGGCCTGTTATCACAAAATCTAGCACTTGTGCAAAGCCTTCACAAGATGCTTGACTAGTGTAAACTATGAAAGTAATTGCCACTGTCACCTAGGCAAGTACTTCCCTCGTTTTAGTGAAGGATAGAGATCCAGCACAAGGGAG
The DNA here is from genome assembly GCA_032191745.1 of Picea mariana. Taxonomy (NCBI): domain Eukaryota; kingdom Viridiplantae; phylum Streptophyta; class Pinopsida; order Pinales; family Pinaceae; genus Picea; species Picea mariana. Next base: position 13,582 of record JASDQU010502679.1, on the reverse strand, counting down.
GCTTCCCTAGCAACCTCAAGGGATCTTATAGCAAGCTAAGAACAAGTCTACAGCCCCCTATATTGGTTGCTTGATTAACTAGGGCTGAGTTAAGGGCAAGGTCAAAGTGAGTAAGACAAGGTAATTAACTATATGAGTGTGTAAGGTGTTATTAAGACCATTGAAGATGTTATCTGAGCTAAGAAAATGAATTAAATACCCTGAAACACTAGCTATCAAGAGAAAAAAGAAAACTAAAATAAACCTGCAAGGAAAGACTAGATGTTTGAGCATGTAACATGTTTATAACAGCAGCAATATACCAGTGCTAAAATGAGCAAGAAAGTGAATGAAGATATGCCAAATGACAATGAAAAGACTTGTAAACCATTCACCAATGATTGCATGAAATAGAGCATGAAATTATGTTAATTGATTGCAATATGACAAGCCCTAATGGCTGAAAATGCAATTATTGCAGCAATGACTATGTTAGAAATGATTCCAAATAATTAGTGCAAAACGTTAGACTATGAATGCTAGGGAATGAAGATACAAATGTAAAATCCTAAATCTAACACAAATCGTTGGGAGAGAGAGAGAGAGCTAAAGTAGGGTTTTGTATCACTTGCAAATGAGAAAGACTAATGTCGTCTTGAATCCTTGGGCATATGGAGTCAATGCAACACCCATTCCATCTAGCAACATGCAAATACACCTCCCCCAAGTTCTAGCCCCATGCATCATTGGTTTGACGAGAAATGAAAACTTCTCGATAAACACCTTTGTTTCATCTTCATGCATGACCCTTCATCTTACCCCTGCCTTCAAAAATCTTACCGGTACCTCCTCCATCATAAGAATCAAACTATTATCCCACTAAGGAAACCCAAACTGTGTGCATCCCTCCACTACTCTTGCAAAGTAAACACAATGCCCTCCCCCCATACTTAAATCCTCAATCCATGTTTACTGACACAACCTCCCTCTATGATATACCTAGACAGACCCCCACCCACATCACCTCCCCCCCCAACTTGCCATCTCTTCTTAGAGGGGGACATCAAGAGAGCATTTAGGTTTATGGACACTATTTCTCCCTCATATGGTATGAGGAGATTGAGATCACATATGGGAAACTAGTACCAATGCCACTCTTCTAGTGGCATGATGTTTGAGTTCACACTTAATGTGAGCACTCCTGCTTGGTCATTCAAAAAACAAATTGATGACATCCTTCATCGATTTCTGCTACATGAATGTTAAGCCCTAATATTGGCTCATTACCACTTAATTGGGGCATATTAGATTAGTAATGTTATTTTATTTATGTCGGCTTTAGGCCATTAGTTGTGATTTAGATTACTAATGTTATTTTATTTATGTCGGCTTTAGGCCATTAAAACCTCCTAGTCTCCTATATATACCAAGGAGACATTTTCATTTTGAATCATCTTGTACTTGAACATTTAAGTGGGGTAAAAGGAGGT
>JASDQU010502678.1:93415-108667 GCA_032191745.1 Picea mariana | reverse complement strand
ATTTCTAATGTTAAATGATGGATAATATCAATACCCATAATTGAGTTTTCTTTCGTTCTTAAATATTGATTATCTTAAGATCACACAATTTTTAATTAGTTGTCTTCCTGTTGTTATTAATTTACTCCAATATCAAATACTTCTTTGAATGTATTCTGGAAGTGCTAGTATTGTTTTGTTATAGGTTTCCCTTAACAACAGTACAGGCGGGAGCTCATACAACACATAAAGATAAGTTTTGTCGATTAGCGACAGGTTATTATGTGTGTTATTTAGTTAAGTTGTTTATGAATGAAATAATGAATGTATGGTTCAGCTTTGACTATCCACATGTTCATGTTTCATTAACTTTTTTGCAAAATTATTTAAATTTATAAAAGAAAAACAATAAATATATTTATGTGCTTTCTTTTTCTGCTTCCTAGAAGTAATCATTTTTCCATTGATTTTCATAAGTTTCGATTAAAACTTGCATCTTGTAAATCATGTAAATAAATGAGACTTGTATATCTTCTGCATAAATATAACTACTACAGTTACATTAGAGAATATGTACATATATATAGTGTTTAGTAATTAGCTATTTATTTCTCTCTTTTATTTATTTCTTTTTGGATTCTTGTATTGGCTAACGGAGCCATTAAACCTGTCAGAACGAGTTACACCAAACGACCTGGGTTATTTAGACAACCCTAGGCCAGACTTGTTCTTCCAGTTGATGGACAATCAATTTCACCCATCAACAGTCCCTGAATGCCTTCAGGATGCGATTTGCATCTCTCCATAGCACCCTGACCATGCCTCAGATCGGGAAAACACAATTTATGTTGGACTCCTGGCATCGGATTCTGGTTAGGGAGGACCCCTCTCTTGTGATTTCTTCACCTAGAAAAGTGCTTGTTAGAGGATCCATGGAAGTAGGGTTTATCTAAGTGAGGAACAACACAAATCCAGCACAGGGGAAAAAATTTCAAAAACCCTGTGTCGGGAGATTGTGGGCACTGTCATCATGTGGGATTTGGTCATACACACCTTCCAAAGCTTACGAAACTCAGTTATGTCGACCAGCTGTGATTTTGTGCCCCCATACCAAATTGTCATTGTATCACTGAATGTGTTCATTAAGAGAGATGCAACTCGCCACAGCACCCAAAATGTGCCTCAGATTGACAAAACACCAGTTCTCTTGGACTCTTGGTAGTGGACTCCAGCTAGGGGGACCATTGTCCTGTGATTCCATCGCCCATAAAATTATTTGTTAAAGGATCTTTGGTACTATGGTTTAGCTCAGTTAGGCACAATGAAAATCCAACACAGGTTGTCAACTTTCGAAGCCTATGTGTTGAGAGATTGTGGGCACCAAGGTCCTGTAGGCATTGGTCATACACACCTTCTGGAGCTTACGAAACTCAGTTACATCACTCGGTTTTGATTTTGTGCCCCCGGACCAAATTGTCATTGTGTCCCTGAATGAATTTATGAGTATAGTTCCAATTTTCCATAGCTCCAAAACAGTGCCTCGGATCAACAAAACGCTAGTTCTGTTGGACGTTTAGCACCAGATTCTAGTGAGGGGGACCCCTTTCCTGTGACTCCTTCACACATAAAAGTGTTTTTTAGAGGATCTTAGAAACTAGGGTTTAGCTTAGTGAGGCACAATGCAAAACCGAGACAAGGGGTCAACTTTAAAATCTCATGTGTCAAGTGATTGTGGGCACTGTGGTCGAGTGGGCATTGGTCATACACACCTTCCAAGGCTTATGAAACTCAATTACATCGCTCGATTTTTATTTTTTTCCCCCAGACCAAATTGTCATTTGTCCCTGAATGGCTTCAGTAGGCGAGTTGAAACCCACCATAACACCCAAACCATGCCTCATACTGACTGAACACCTGTTCTGTTGGAGTCTTGGCATCAGATTCTAGCTAAGGGGACCCCTCCCCCATGATTATGTCACCTAGAAAAGTGTTTGTTAGAGGATCTCCAGAACTAGGGTTTAGGTCATTGAGGCACAATGCAAATCTGACATAGAGGGTCAACCTTCAAATCCTCTGTATTGGGCAATTGTGGCCATCATGTTCATGTGTACGTTGGTCATACACACCTGTTGGAGCTTACTGATCTAAGTTTTGTTGTCTAGTTGTGATTTTGTGCCCCCAGACCAAATTTTCACTGTGTCACTGAATGGGTTCAGTAGGTGAGTTGGAACTCACCATAGCACCCAAATGGTGCCTCAAACTCCTAGCACCAGAAACGCTAGTTATGTTGGACTCTTGACACTAGATTCCAGATAGGGGGGACCTCTCCTATGATTTCATCGCCTAGAAAAGTGTTTGTTAATGGATCTTTGGAACTAGGGTTTATCTCAGTGAGGCACAATGAAAATCTGACATAGGTGGTGAAATTTCAAATCCCATGTGTTAGATCATTTTGGGCTCTATGTTCATGTGGGCGTTGGTCATACACACCTTCTGGAGCTTATGGAACTCATTTATGTCCCCAGGCTGGGAAATTTTCCCCTGGAACAAATCTTCACTGTGTCCCTAAATGGCTTCAGGAGGTGAGTTGCAACTCGCCAGAGCACCCAATCAATGACTCATATCAACAAAACACTAGATATGTTGGACTCCTGGCACCGAATTCCATCTAGGGGAACCCCTCTCTTGTGATTATGTCACCCAAAAAAGTGTTTGTTAGAGGATATTTGAAACTAAGGTTTAGCTTAGTGAGGCACAATGCATATCCGACATAGGGATTCAAATTTCAAATCCCCTATGTTGGGTGATTATGGGCAGCATGGTCATGTGGACATTCGTAATACACACCTTCCAGAGATTACAGAAGTAAGTTACATCACCCGGTTTTGATTTTTTTCCCCCAAATCAAGTTTTCATTATGTCCCTAAATGGATTCAGTAGGAGAGTTTCAACTCGCCATACCACCTAAAATGTTCCTAAGATTGACAAAACACCATTATTGTTGGACTCCTGGCACTGATTTTCAGCTAAGTGGACCCCTCTCCTATGATTTCGTCGCCCAAAAAAGTGTTTTTTTAGAGGATCTTCAGAACTAGGGTTTATCTCAATGAGGCACAATGAAAACATGACATAGGGGGTCAACTTTCAAATTCCATTTGTCGGGTGATTGTGGGAACCGTGGTCATGTGGGAATTGGTCATACACACCTTCTAGAGCTTACATAACTTAGTTATGTCGTCTAATTGTGATTTGTGCCCCTGGATGAAATTTTCATTATGTCCCTGAAAGAATTAAGGAAGCTAGTTATGTTGGACTCCTGGCACCAGATTCCAACTAGGGGGACCACTCTCCTTTGATTTCATCACCTAGAAAATTGATTATTAAAGGATATCCGGAACTAGGGTTTAGCTCGGTGAGGCACAATGAAAACCTGACATATGGGTCAACTTTAAAAAATCATGTGTCGGGCTATTGTGGGCACCATGTTCGTGTGGGTGTTGGTCATATACACATTTCAGAGATTACGAAACTCAGTTACATCCCCCAATTGTGAATTTGTGCCCCCATGCCAAATTTTCATTGTGTACCTAAATGGCTTGTGGAGGCAAGTTGAAACTTGCCAGAGCACCCAAACTATGCCCCGGATTGCCGAAACACCAGTTATGTTGGACTCCTCGCACTAGATTCCATCTAGGGGGACCCCTCTCCTGTGATTTTGTCTCCCATATAATTTATGGTTAGAGGATATCTGGAACTAGGGTTTAGCTGAGTGAGGAACAATGCAAATCTGACACGGGTGGTCAACTTAAAAATCCCCTATGTCGGGTGATTGCGGGAACTGTGATCGTGTGGTCGTTGTTCATACACACCTTCCAAAGTTTATGGAACTTAGTTACGTCACCTGGTTTTGATTTTTTTCCCCCAAACCAAATCGTCATTATGTCCCTAGATGGCTTCAGTAGGCAAGTTGCAACTCGCCATAGCACTCAAGTCGTGCTTCATATCGATGAAAAAACTATTTTGTTGGACTCCTAACACCATATTCCAACTAGCAAGACCCCTCTCCTATGATTCTGTCTCCTAGAAGAGTTTATGTTAGAGGATCTCCGAAAGTAGGGTTTAGCTCGGTGAGGCACAATGCAAATATTGTTGGAGAAATTTCTATTTTCAGCACACTAGTTCAGTGGGAGTTAACTGACTAGTCCTATTTTAGACTTTCTAATCTTAGACCATCACTATTCATTCCTAATTATAGGATGTCATTGCGTATATGAGTGAAGATCACTCACTCATTGATAAGATCATAATAAACATTGATTCTCATTCTTCATTGTGTATCTCTCTTCCTTTTCTTGATAAGCTTTGTTTGTGTATTCTTTAGCTAGATCTTCTGTGCAGGTTTCCATGAAACATTGACATGGTATCAGAGCTATGTTGCTAAATCCGAATAAGGAAAATTGGAAAATTGGAGTTTCAGCGAGCTAAATCCGTGGTCGTACCTTTCAACAGTAATTTCTCTAAAAATATTAAGTTTTTGAGGAAACGACTCACGTGGGAAGTAAATCAACCCATTCTGCAAGTGTTTTTTCAACCATTTGGCGAGATTCCGCACCATTTTCTCATAAACTAATCCATAAGATAGCTTCCTAAAACTGATAAGAATCTGTGGTCGTACCTTTCTATAGCGATTGCTCTGAAAATATTAAGTTTTTGAGGAAATACCTTCCATGGGAAGTAAATAGACCCATTCTGCAAGTGGGTTTTCAACCATTTTTCGAGATTCCTCATCATTTGCTAAAGAAAATGAGTCTAAATATCGTCTCCTGAAACTTATACGAATTTTCACTTAAAGTGCCCTTTCTACCGTGATTTCTTAATTTTTCACTTGCAAATTGAGAGTAAATTTTTAGGGATTCTTAGGAACATTGGGATAGATGGATATGACAACTATTATACATTCAAACTTGATGGTAATTCTCACACCATACAATTATTTTGATTGGAAGCCCAAGGCAGAATTCCAACTCAGAAGGAAAGGACTGTATAATTTGACGATGGCGACAGAAGCATAACCTACATCAACGATTGAGAAGATGAGATGGATGAAACGTAAGGATAAGGCCACATGACTACTTCTTGATTTAATATCCACTGATATATGGTTTCATGTTGTTGCATGCAAGACTCCAAACGAAATCTAGACCACCTTGGAAGGACTCTTTGGAAAACAGGATGAGATGTGAGGTCATATTCTTGAGGTAGAGTTGAATACCTTCGACACTAAAAGTTTTGATAATATACACGGTTTCTTTACTAAATTTAAATCTTTGATTTTGATTTTGAGCTTGAGTGAATGTGGTATTGAAAATTCTACACAAGAGAAACAACTTATTCTAACAATCTTGGCTATGCTAGGACCAAAATACGTTGTATATGTCTCCAATTTCCATTATGGCAGATGTCTTTTTGGAACAAATTGGAAAATCCCTACATTAGCTCAGTTCATCGAGTCTTTTAAACAAGAGCAGAAAAAACACATACAGATGGGCCTCATCAAGGATCCCAAAGCACATGCACTCACCGTGCATGATAAAAAAGGATCATCCAAACAGAACGAGAAGGAGAAACATAACTAGAAGGAGGGATATTCCAAACCCTTTAAGGATTATTTAGGTTCCAAATACTCTTCATATTTGAAGAAGAATAATAAGGGAAAGCAGTGCACTTATTGCAATAAACCGAATCATGAAGAATCCACATGCATGAAGAAACAAACCGATCTTATGGCATAGGAATTTCAATAGAACAACCTTGGAAACTTCATTCCAGAGGGAGTCGGGAAGCATAAGGGAGAAGATCATGCTCATAAGAAAGGTAATCATCATGCTCTGGTTGCAATTAATTCCTCACTTAATTCATGTATTATAGATTCTAGTGCATCCCATCATATGGCAGTGAAAGAGGAAGTTTTCTCTTCCTTGAGCCCATGCTCAAGACCCCCTATTCTCATGGGGGATGATACTCTAGTTGCAGTAGCAGGAAAAGGGAGAGTGGAACTCCACAATGGTATTTTTGAGACTATTCTACATGTTCCAAAGATTTCTATGAATCTACTCTCAGTTTATCATATCACTCAGAAAGGTAAAATGGTTGAATTTACATCAAATTCAGTTTTAGTAATTGACATGCATGATAATTCCATTATTGCAATTGGTGAGGTGGATCACAAGTCAATTTTGTATAAATTCACTAAGTTTTATGATGATGACTTCCCTATTCTACTTACACATAAAAATAGTACTTTCCATGGAACTCCAGTGAAACATGCATATACTCTTGTTCATCCATTAGTTTCATACATCAAAGATGATTCCATACGCTCAACCTCTGTACATGGAAATAAGCAGGAAGTACAGCCAGATAAGAGGCTAGCGTCGAAGCTTCAGCAGATTCCCAAGAAGGCACAAACCACACTTCAGGCAACAGGAAACCTTGTGGGGAATCCATTGGATTCGAGGATGACTCAATCTCAACATGAGGATCCTTCTCATGTAATTTCATCTTTAGAAACTACGATGCCCATGCATTTTTATATGGTTCAATATATTGATCCACGGAACTACAATAGGGTTGTGGGAAATCCATTATGGCAAGCATACATACAGAAGGAGTATGAGTCACTCCTACAGAACCATACTTGGAATCTGGTTCCACTTCCACCAGAAATAAATATTTTCAGGTTCATATGGGTCCACAAGATCAAGAGGTACAAGTCCCGATAGGTTTCCAAAGGACTTCATCAGATCCATAAATATTTCTACATCATCACGAAGACTTTTAGTGAGCATAAGTTACAGACTTTGCAGGATCATATTTCAGTGAAGAACACAGTTGCCTAACAGCTGCCAGTTTTCTTATTTTTATACATTGTCTTTTGAGGGGGGGGGTTTGTTCCCACATGATTTTCCCTCTTTCCTCATTTTTATTTAGTGTTCATTAGTTGCATTGTATATGAGTACCTAAAATAGCCTAGTAGTCGGGACTCATTTTGTACTCCATAGTGATGTTTAGGGGGGTGTTGGAGAAATTTCTATTTTCGGGACACTAGTTCAATGGGAGTAACACTAGTCCAGTGGAAGATAACTGACTCGTTCTATTTTAGACTTTATCATCTTAGACCATCACTATTATGCATGCATTCCTAGTTATAGGATGTCATCACCTATATGAGTGAAGATCACTCACTCGCTCATAAGATCATAATATACATTGATTCTCATTCCTCATTGTGTATCTCTCTTCCTTTTCTTGATAAGATTTGTTTTTGTATGCTTTAGCTAGATCTCCTGTGCAGGTTTCCATGAAACACTGACAAATACAATACAAAGGGTAAAAGTTAAAAGCCTTTTTATTGGGTGATTATGGCCACCATGGTCATGTGGGAGTTGGTTATACACACCTTCTGGAGCTTACATATCTCATTTATGTCATCCAATTGTAATTTTGTGCCCCAGGACTAAATTTTCATTGTCTCCATGAATGGCTTCAGTAGGTGAGTTGTAACTCACCATAGCACCCAAACCGTGCATCAGATCAGCAAAATGCCAGTTATGGTGGACTCCTGTTACCATATTATAGCTAGGGGGAACTCTCTCCTGTGACTTTGTCGCCAAAAAAAGTGTTTGTTAGAGGATCTCTGGAGCTAGGGTTTATCTTAGTGAGGCACAATGCAAATCTGACACAGAGGGGGAACCTTCAAAGCCCCTATGATAGGTGATTGTGGGCACCCTGGTCATGTGTTCTTTGGTCATACACACCTTCCATAGCTTATGAAACTCATTTGCATCACCCAATTGTGATTTTGTGCCCCTGGACCAAATTTTCATTGTGTCCCTGAATTGCTTTAGTAGGTGAGTTGCAACTTGCCATAACACCTTGCAATATGATTCTAGTTAGGGGGACTCCTCTCCTATGACTTCGTCGCCTAGAAAAGTGTTTGTTAGAGGATATTCAGAACTATGGTTTATCTTAGTGAGGCACAATACAAATCCAACATAGATGGTAAAATTTCAAAGCCTATGTGTCGGGCAATTTTGGACACCATGGTCATGTGGGCATTGGTGATACACACCTTCCGGAGCTTACAAAACTCAGTTACGTCGCCTGGTTGTGATGTTATGCTGTTGTACCAAATTTTCATTGTGTCCCTAAAGGAATTAAGGGTTATAGTTGCAACTCTCCATAGCACCCAAATCGTTCCTCGTATCGACAAAATGCTAGTTTTGTTGGACTTATGGCACTGAATTCCATCTAGGGGGACCCCTCTCCTATGATTTCATCTCCCATAAACATGTTTTTTAGAGGATATTCATAACTAGGGTTTATCTCGGTGAGGCACAATGAAAATCTAACATAGGGGATCAATTTTAAAAGCCCCTTTGTCAGGTGATTGTGGGCACTATGGTAATATGGGTGTTGGTCATACACACCTTCCGAATATTACGAAACTCAGTTACGTTGCCCGATTGTGTTTTTTTTTCCCTGGACCAAATTGTCATTGTGTCCCTGGATGGCTTCAGTAGGCAAGTTGCAACTCAGCATAGCACCCAAACCATTCGTCATATCAATGAAGCGTCATTTATGTTTAACTCTTGGAACCAGATTCCAGCCTGGGGGACCCCTCTCCTGTGATTCTGTCACCTAGAAAAGTGCTTGTTAGAGGATCTTCGGAACTAAGGTTTATCTCAGTGAGGCACAATGCAAATCTAACATAGAGAGTCAACTTTAAAAGCCCCCATGTTAAGCAATTATGGCCACTGTGGTCATGTGAGTGTTGATTATACACACCTTTGGGAGCTTACGGATCTCAGTTATGTTTCCTGGTTTTCATTTTGTCCCCCTAGAATAAATTGTCATTGTTTTCCTGAATGGCTTTAGTATGCGAGTTGGAACTCACCATAGCACCCAAACAATGCCTCGGATCGACAAAAATCTAGTTATGTTGGACTCCTGGCACTGGATTCCAGCTAGGTGGATCCCTGTCCTATGATTCCCTCGCCCAAAAAAGTGTTTTCTAGAGGATCTTCAGAACTAGGGTTTAATTGAGTGAGGCACAATGCAAATCTGACACAGGTGGTGAAATTTCAAAGCCCATGTGTTGGGAAATTTTGGGCACTATGGTCATGTGGGCATTGGTCATACAAACCTTTTGGATCTTATGAAACTCAGTTATGTCCCCGATTTGTGATTGTTTTCCCCCATACCAAATATTCATTGTGCCCCTGAATGGCTTTAGGAGGCAAGTTGCAAATTGCCATAGCACCCAATTTGTGCCCCGTATCGACAAAACACCAGTTATGCTAGAATCCTAGCATTATATTCCAGCTAGGGGGATCCAGCTCCTGTGATTCTGTTGCCCATAAAAGTGTTTGTTAGAGGATCTCTGGAACTAGGGTTTAGCTCAGTAAGGCACAATGCAAATCTGGCACATGTGGTCAACTTTCAAAGCTCATGTGCCAAGAAATTGTGGGAACTATGGTCATGTGAGCACTAGTAATACACACCTTTCATGTAATATTCCAGATATAAAAAGTATGAAAAACATAAATAAAATGCTAGAAATGGCTGATGAAGAACAATATAACCAGAACAACACCACAATAATACCAAAATGATACAAAAATAACACCAAAAAGAGCACTTTGATTATTGAGAGCAATATTCACTTGCTTCTTCCATGGGGCAACCTCTAGCAGAGTAGAGCTCTATTACAATAATATCCAAGACAAAAGTTCTCATACCCTCGACTCTTATTTATACTAAATATGTCTATCACAAGAACCATCTAGAGGAAGATCCTTCTAGAAGCGGAAGCTTCTATTAGGTCTTCTTAGATTCAATTTATTCTTCCTTATTGCTAGGCATTATTAATATTGACCTTTATTACAATGGAATACATTATTCTATCTCTGTGAGGGGTTAGGTCCCTAACATGCCTCCCCCCTTAAAAACAACCTTTTCCTCAAGGCTTGAGATGTGGAAATTGTTGCAGAATGGTAGTTGGTTCCCAAGTGGCATCTGCTGGGGTTGTATATTTCCACTAGACTAACACTTCCTTGATGGTTCACTGACGCAAGCCACGCTCATGCTGGTCGAAAACTGCTTGTGGTTGTATCCAAATGGGACCTTCTTCGTCGAACTCGGGAAGGTTGGTTTGAGTTTGACACTTAGTTCCAATCACCTTCTTTAAGCAGGAAACATGTAAAATAGGATGTAGCTTATAATGATTGGAAAAAGCTAATTTATAGGCCACGTGTCCCACATGCTTGAGAATGGTATAAGACCCATAAAATTTGGGCACCAGTTTCTGACAATTTTTATCCTTGAGGGAATTTTTCTTGTAAGGTTGCAGTCAAAAGAAACACCTGATCCCCTTCTGCAAATTAACATTCATAGAGACCTTGATATACTTGTTCCTTCATGTGATTCTGGGCCATGAACAAATTCTCTTTGAGGGTACAGAGAATAGCCTCTCGAACTGTAAGCGTTTGGTCAACCACCTGGACCTTCGAGACACCTGGAAAATATGAGAGAACTAAAGGTGGATTTTGTCCATATACTGCTTCAAAAGGAGTCATTCAGGTAGTTGTATGGTATAAAGTGTTGTACCACCATTCATCTAGTGGTAACCATTGAGCCCACTGATTTTTCTTTTCTGAGGCAAAAAACCTCAAACATGTTTCCAAACACTTGTTGACAACTTCGATTTGACCATCAGTCTGGGGATGATAATTTGTGCTAAGATGTAATTGGGTGCCTTGTAGCTTGAATAGTTCTTCCCAAAAATTGTTGGTGAAAGTTGGGCCACGATTAGAAACAATAGAATGTGGCATGCCATGAAGCTTGAAGACCTGATCCATGAAAAGTTGAGCCATGGTGGATGTTGTAAATGGGTGTTGAAGAGCACCTAAATGAGCATACTTGGAAAGACGATCAACTACCACCATGAAGATTGATTTATTTCCCGATTTAGGAAATCCTACAATAAAATCCATAGAGATATCCCGCCAAATAACAGGTGGAATTGGAATCGGTTGTAGTGTGCCAGGAGATTTGACTATTTCACCCTTGTTTTGTTGACACACATCACATTTAGCCACAAAATTATGAATGTCTTGTTTCATACCACCCCAGAGAAAAGAACGTTTGACCTTATCATGCGTTTTGGTAAACCCAGAGTGCCCAGCTTTGGGTGTAGCATGAAGCTCAAAAAGTACCGTGGATTTACGTTTTGACTGTTTACTTAAATAAAAATGGCCTTTGTATAGAAGATCATCATGGAGCCAGGAGTACCCTGGGGAAATTGGAGAACTGGACTACAATTTTTGTATCATATGTGAAATTTTGGGATCATGTAGCCATTCCAAGAGAACAACTTGAAGCCAATATGGTACAATGAAGGAGAAATAAAAAAGGGATCCTTCATCTTCATATTTTTGGGAAAGTGCATCCACAACCACATTATCTTTTCCTTTCTTGTGAATGATCTTATAATCATATCCAAAGAGCTTAGTCACCCATTTTTATTTCTCTGGGGAGGAAATGCATTGTTCCAAAAAATACTTGAGGCTTTGATGATTTGTCTTAATTTGGAAGTGTTGCCACAATAGATAAGGGTGACAAAGATCAACGACATGCACAATAGTCGACATTTCCTTTTCATAGATTTATTTTCCCAAATTTCATTTAGAAAGTTGTTTTCTAGTAAAGGCCAAAGGACAACCCTCTTTCATAAAGACATCTCCAATTCCTTTCCCTGAAGCATCACATTCCAGGACAAAGGTATTTTTGAAATCTGGAAGGATCAAGACTGGAGTGGTGCACATGGCCATCTTCAAGGTTTGAAAAGCCTGAGTAGCTGTTGGAGTCCAAGAGAAATAATTATTTTTAAGGAGTACAGTGAGAGGTGTTGCAATATTTCCATAATTCTTAACAAACTTGTGATAATAACCTGTTAAGCCCAGAAATCCATGCAAGATTTTAAGAGTTTTTGGGTGAGTCCATTCTTGCATAGCTTCAATATTTTTAGGATCCACCTTGAAACCAGACCTTCCAATGAGATGACCCAAGTACCTGACTTCCGAGGCTCCAAAATCACATTTAGATTGTTTCAAGAAAATTTGGTGCTGAGAGAGTAGCTGGAGAAATCGATCTACATGAGAAAGATGGTTTGTCCAGGTTTTTCTATAGATGAGGATATCATCAAAGAAAACTAAGACAAAATGACGGAGAAAAGGATGGAAGACATGATTCATGAGGCTTTGGAAAGTGGAGGGAGAATTAAACAATCCAAATGGCATGACCAAAAACTCATAGTGACCCTCATGAGTTCTAAAGTCAGTCTTAGGAATTTCTGCCTCTTTTATACAGATCTGGTGGTAGCCAGAATGAATATCAAGTTTAGTAAAGAACTGGGTGCCTCTCAATTCATCCAAGAGGTCATCAATGACGAGAATGGGAAATTTGTCTTTAATGGTGAGTTTGTTGAGGGCGCGCAACTCAAGAAACATGCACCAATAACCTTCTTTCTTAAGGACCATGACCACAGGATAAGATTAGGGGCTCGCACTAGAGAGGATAACACCTGCGTTAAGCAGTTCTTGAACCATTTTCTCAATTTAATTTTTTTGGGAAAAATGGTGACGATAGGGATGGATATTGGGAGGAAGGCTTCCTAGGACAAGGGGAATGTAATGATCATGAACACCATGGGAAGGAGGTAGTCCCTAGGGAGTGGAAAAAACCACTTGATGTTTAGAGAGGATGGATTGGAGGTCCTGTGGAAGAGAGGGGGTCTCAGTTGTTTGTATGGCATGGAGTTGGGAAATAACGTAAGAATGACCTTTTTTGAGAATTTTTTCCATGCAATGGGAACTAATGATCTTAGGGGAACCAACTATGATGCCTTGGAACTCATATTGTTGCCCCTCCTCATCGAATTGCATGGTTATTTCCTTAAAATACATGAGAATGGTACCCAAAGTCCTTATCCAATCTGCACCCAACACAATGTCACAACCACCCATGTCGACAACAAACATATGAGATTTCAAGTGGTATTCACCAATTTGGATGATGAGGGGATCAAAATTTGCTCAATTTTCAAAGTGCTCAGAATGTGACGAAAACAGTGCCATTGCGTCCATCTCGTCTTCCTGATTCCGGCGGTATATTATCTTTCGCACACGGAGTTCGTATGGAGGAGATATCGCGATCTGTCCGCCAAGCCAAACAGGCAAAAATTTGGGATGCTGACTGTTCCTGTCCATATAGTCCGTACGGCCATGTGGAGGGCCATACCATCATGATGATGTGGTAGGTGGGTGACGTGGCACATTTTTATTGGACGGTTGTCAACGAATTGGGTGTTGACATGTGTCTCGTTGGAAACAAATGGTATGAGGGAACGTGGCCCAATGCTTGGGCGCCACGTGTCCCTCGTTGGTTGGTTTATAATTTCTATGTAAAATTGATGAAGGCCACGTGGTTCGACCCCCGGACCTCCCACAGCATAAGTGTTAACAATACTCCACTAACCAATAGGCCGACCCTTGTTACTTGTTTCATATTCCAACACATATATATTTATGTTTGCGAATTGTATTATTTTTAAAAGGGGGCGGGTCGGGGCCCAGCCCTGACCCATCGTTTATTATATGTAACCATTGTAATATGTTACCGTTTGGCATGCGCAATTGTATTATAATACAATACATTGCATTACAATGTGTTTCATATATATTATATGCACGGGTGTGTGTTGCACGTGGTTATTTGCGCGGGGTTTCAAACCTTTTCACCACGGTTTTGCATACGACCAAGGGCGCGGGTGGTTATGCCCATTCCAATGAACTAACCACCATTTTCCAAAGCGCGCGGTCCTATACGCCATGTACCCAGGAGTCGAGGCGGTTAGGGGCTGGCGTGCCCTTAACCATCCTACGGTTTGTACCGGTGCGCGGTTATGCACGGGAATGGGTTCTTTACGCTTAAATGAGCGTGTGTGCCAGGTTTGAAGAACAAGGGTGTGAATTGTAGAACCGGAGACAGCAAAGTTGGAGAAGGAGCTTCAAGGAGGCATATCTTTCTCATTTTTTGACCGATTGAGGTGTCGAAAGAGCCCAGACAGGGGTTTTGGGACGCTGCGGAGCCATTGGAGCAGTCGCTTTGTCATTTTGAGCATTGTAAGGCATGTTTTTGAGAACTTTGATCAATTTAATAATAATGATCCATTGGAAGTTGGACCAGGAGATGTAGCCCGGAGTGGGGTGAACTCCTTTATCAAGTTGCTGTGTTTATGTGCTGATGTTCAATGTTTTATGCTACTGTCTATGTGTATATTTACATAAGTAATCCTTTATTATGTGTTGCAAATTGATCCGATTTCTTTAAAACACATAACATTTCACTTGCAATAATTATTCAAGTTTTTCAAGTCTTCTTCAATTTTAGATCAAGTTGGTATCAGAGCACTGGTTTTGAAGACTTGATTGTTTGCAAGTTTTGTTTTTGATGCTCACAAGGTTGAAACTCACAAAAGGAGAAGGTCAACTTGTGGAGCCAAGTTCTTATCCGACGAGGAGGAAGCAGTTTCATTCACCGCAAGTTGCAGAGAGACATTCACCAAGCATGGCAGATGCAGAAGATCATGAGCGTGTTCCAGATGAAGAAGCAGACTTCAGGAAGACTATCATATAGTTGAGAGATATGATGAAAGTCATACTGGAACGAACCATGATGTCGCAGGGTGAAGGCTCAAACCCTTCAATGCATAAGGGAGGCGAGGGTGACAAGACTCCAGGCAGAGATGGAGGGAATGGTGCTTCTCCACCACCCTCTCCTCCTCCATCATCATCATCTTCTTCTTCTTCTTCTTCAAGTTCGAAACATCTTCCCAATGGGCATGGTAAAAATCCTTCGCAAATTACTTCATTAAAGCTTGATATAAAGTTTGATTTGCCACTTTATAATGGAGAAGTTAACGCTGAAAAGTTAGATAACTAGATACGTCAAATTGAAGTCTATTCTAGAATACAAAAGATTCAAGATGATGAAAGCAAAATTTAGTTATCTTCATTAAGATTAGATGGCTCAGCACTTGTTTGGTGGGAATCTAAGACACAGGAAGAAATGAAAAAGAATGGAAAAATTTTGCTTTCTTGGAATGATTTCATAATAGCAATTAAAAAACAATTTTATCCATTAGCTTATAAA
>JASDQU010502678.1:59021-74984 GCA_032191745.1 Picea mariana | reverse complement strand
GCACCAGAAACGCTAGTTATGTTGGACTCCTGACACTAGATTCCAGCTAGTGGGGAGGGCTCTCCTATGATTTCATTTCCCATAAAAGTGTTTGTTAGAAGATCTTCAGAACTAGGGTTTACGTGAGTGAGGCATAATGCAAAGCCGATACAGGTGGTGAACATTCAAATCCCATGTATCGAGAAGTTTTGGGCACCATTTTCATGTGGGACTTGGTCATACACACCTTCTGGAGCTTGCGGAACTCAGTTACGTCCCCCGATTGTGATTTTGTGCCCTTGGACCAAATCTTCATTATGTCCATGAATGGCTTCGGAAGGTGAGTTGAAACTCACTAGATCATTGAGTATGTTCCTCAGATCGATGAAACACTAGATATGTTGGACTCCTAGAACCAAATTCCAGCTAGGGGGATCCCTCTCCTATGATTATGTTGCCCAAAAAACTGTTTGTTAGATGATCTTCAGAACTAGGGTTTAGCTCAAGGAGGCACAATGCATATCTGACACATGGGGTCAACTTTCAAAGAACCTATGTTGGGAAATTGTGGGCATCATGTTCATGTGGGTGTTGGTCATACACACCTTCCAGAGCTTACAAAAGTCAGTTACATCAGCTCATTGTGATTTTGTGCCCCCGGACAAAATTGCCATTGTGACCCTGAATGGCTTCAGTAGGTGAGTTGCAACTTTCCAAAGCACCCAAACCATGCCTCAAATTGATGAAACTGTAGTATTGTTAGACTCCTGACACAAGGTTCCAACTAGGTTGACCCCTCTCCTATGATTTCCTCACCCAAAAAAGTGGGTTTTAGTGGATCTTCAGAACTAGGGTTTTGCTCAATGAGGCACAATGCAAATCTGAAATAGTGGGCACCATGGTCATGTGGGAATTGGTCATATACACCTTCTGGAGCTTACAAAAATCAGTTGCGTTGCTCGATTGTGATTTTGTTCGCCTGGACCAAATTTTTATTATGTCCCTGAATGACTTAAGGAGGCTAGTTTTGTTGGACTCCTAGCATCAAATTCTAGTTAAGGGAACCACACTCCTTTTATTTCATCGCCTAGAAGAGTGTTAGTTAGAGGATCTACAGAACTAGGGTTTATCTCAGTGAGGCACAATGTAAATCCGACACAGAGGGTCAACTTTCAAAGCCCATGTGTTAGGTGATTGTTTCCACTGTGGTTATATGGGTGTTGGTTATACACACCTTCTAGAGCTTACATATCTCACTTATGTTTCCTGGTTGTGATTTTGTGCCCCCAGAACAAATTTTCATTGTATACCTAAATAGCTTCAGTATGCAAGTCAGAACTCTCCATACCACCCAAACTATGCCTCGAATCGATGAAAACCTAGTTATTTTGGACTTCTGGCACCAGATTCCAGCTAGGGGGAGCCCTCTCTTCTAAATCCCTCACCCCAAAAAGTGTTTGTTAGAGAATCTTCAGAACTAGGGTTTAGGTGAGTGAGGCACAATACAAATCCGACATAGGTGGTGAACTTTCAAAACCCATGTTTCAAGTGATTTTGGGTGTCATGGTCCTGTGGGATTTGGTCATACACAACTTCTAGATCTTACGAAACTCAGTTACGTCCCCTAGTTGTGATTTTTTCCCCCCGGACCAAATATTCACTGTGTCCCTGAATGGATTTAGGAGGTGAGTTGAAAATATCCATAGAACCCAATACATGCCTCGTATCGACAAAACACCATTTATACTGGACTCCTGGCATTGAATTCCAGCTAGGGGGACCCCTCTCCTATGATTCTGTCGCCTAAAAAAGTATTTTTTAGAGGATCTCCAGAACTAGGGTTTATCTCAGTGAGGCACAACGCAAATCTGACACATGGGGTGAGCTTTCAAATCTCTTGTGTTGAGCGATTGTGGGCACTGTGGTCACATGAAAGTTGGTCATATACACCTTTCGAAGCTTACGAAAATCGGTTACTTCACTCGGTTCTGGTTTTGTGCCCTGAGACCAAATTTGCATCCTGTCACTGAATGGTTTTAGTAGGCAACTTGCAACACTCCATAGCACCCAAACCATGCCTCAGATCGATGAAACACCAGTATTGGTGTAATCCTGGTACAATATTCCAATTAATTGGACCCCTCTGCTATGATTTCGTCACCCAGAAAAGTATTTGTTAGAATATATTTTGAACTAGGGTTTACCTCAATGAGGCACAATGAAATTCCGAGATAGGGGGTCAAACTTCAAATCCCATGTGTCAGGAAATTATGGGAATTGTGGTTGTGTTTTCATTGGGTGTACACCTTCCAGAGCTTACGGAACCTAGTCACGTCACCTAGTTGTGATTTTTTTCCCCCAGACCAAATATTCATTGTGTTCATTGTGTCCCTGAATGGCTTCAGTAGGCGAGTTACAACTCACCATAACACCCAAATCATGCCTCATATCAATGAAACTCTAGTTTTGTTGGACTCTTGACACCAGATTATAGCTAGGGGACCCGTGTCCTATGATTTTGTTTCCCAGAAAAGTGTTTGTTAGAGGATCTTCAGAACTAGGGTTTAGTTCAGTGAGGCACAATGCTAATCTTACATAGGTGGTAAACATTCAAATCCCATCTGTCAGATGATTCTGGGCACCGTGGACATGTGTGTGTTGGTCATACACACCCCCCGGATCTTACAAAACTCAGTTACATTGCTTGATTGTGATTTTCTTCCCCCTGACCAAATTGTCATTATGTCCCTGAATGACTTCAGAAGTATATTTGCAACTCAAAATAAAACACAAAACGTTCCTCAGATAGATAGAACGTGAGTTCTGTTGGACTTTTGTCACCACATTCAATCTAGGGGGGCCCTCTCCTGTGATTCCATCACCCAGAAAAGTGTTTGTCAGAGGATCTTTGGAACAAGGTTTTAGCTTGGTGAGCCATAATTAAAACCTAGAACAGGGGGTCAAATTTCTAATCCCCTTTTGTTGCGTGATTCTGGGCACTGTGGTCATATGGGCATTAGTCATACACATCTTCCAGAGATTACAAAATGTAGTTACGTCGCTCGGTTTGTATATTGGGCTCCGGACCAAATTGTCATTGTGTCCCTGAATGGATTTAGTAGGCGAGTTGAAACTCTCGATAGCACCCAAACCATGCCTCATATAGACAAAACACCAGTTATGGTGGACTCCTAGAACCTGATTCCACCTAGGGGGGGGGCTCTTTTGTGATTCTATCTCCTAGAAAAGTGTTTGTTAGAGGATCTCTAGAACTAGGGTTTATATCGATGAGGCACAATGCAAATCTGACACAGAGGGTCAACCTTCAAAGCCCCTCTGTTGGGATATTTTGGCTAGTGTGTTCATGTGGGCATTGGTAATACACACCTTATGGAGCGTACAGACTTAGTTATGTCTCCCTTTTGTGATTTTGTGCCCCCGGATCAAATTTTTATTGTGTCCCTGAATGGCTTTAGTAGGCGAGTTGGAACTCACCATAGCACCCAAGCATTTCCTCATATCGAAGAAACACTAGTTATCTTGGACTCCTGGCACCAGATTATAGCTAGGGGGACCCCTCTTCTGTGATTATGTTGCCCAAAAAATTTTTTGTTAGAGGATCTTCGGAACTAGGGTTTACCTCAATGAGGTAGAATGCAAATTTGACACATGTGGTGAACTTTCAAATTCCATGTGTCAGGCAATTGTGGGCACCATGGTCATGTGGGAATTGGTCACACACATCTTCTAGAGCTTATAGAAATCTATTACGTCCCCCAGTTGTGATTTTGTGCCCCTGGACCAAATCTTCACTGTGTTCCTAAATGGCTTCAGAAGGCGAGTTACAACTCGCCATATCACCCAATGTGTGCCTCATATTTATGAAACACTAGTTATGTTGTAATCATGGCACCGAATTCCAGCTAGGGGGACCCCTCTCCTGTGATTCCTTTTCCCAGAAAAGTGTTTGTTAGAGGATCTCTAGAACTAGCATTTAGCTCAGTTAGGGAGAATGAAAATCTGACACAGGGGGTCAAATTTCAAAGACCCTATATTGGGCAATTGTGGCCACCATGGTTGTGTGGCCATTGGTCATACACACCTTCCAGAGGTTACATAATTCAGTTACATCATCTGATTGTGATTTTGTGCCCCCAAACCAAATTTTAGTTGTCCCTGAATGGCTTCAGTAGGGGAGTTGCAAATCTCCATAACACCAATCCCATGCCTCGAATCGACAAAACACCAGTATTGTTGGACTCCTAACACCAGATTCCAGCTAGGTGGAGCTCTCTCCTGTGATTTCTTCACCCATAAGAGTGTTTTCTAGCGGATCTTCAGAACTAGGGTTTAGCTCAATCAGGCACAATGAAAATATGACATATGGGGTCAAGCTTCAAATCCCATGTGTCGAGCGATTTTGGGCACTCTAGTTGTGTGGGTATTGGTCATACACACCTTTTGAATTTTACGAAAGTCAATTACATCGCCTTGTTGTGATTTTGTGCCCCTAGACCAAATTGTCATTATGCCCCTGAATGACTTAAAGAACTCGCCATAACACCCAAAACATGTCTCAGATAGACGAAAATCCAATTATGTTGGACTCCTAGCACCAGATTCCATCTAGGGGGACTACTCTCCTTTGATTTCATCGCCCAGAAAAGTGCTTGCTAGAATATATCCAGAACTAGGGTTTATGTCAGTGAGGCACAATGCAAACCTGACATAGGGGGTCAACCTTAAAATCCCCTGTGTCAGGTGATTGTGGGCATTGTGGTCATGTGGGAGTTGGTATTACACACATTTCAAAGCTTATGAAACTTAGTTACATTGCTCGACTATGAATTTTTGCCTCGGACTAAATTTTCATTGTGTCCGTGAATGGCTTTAGGAAGCAAGTTGCAACTCGCCATAGCACCCAAACCATGTCTCGAATCGAAGAAACAACAGTTATGTTGGAATCCTGGCACTGGATTCCATCTAGGGGGAATCCTCTCTTGTGATTTATTCACCCAGAAAAGTGTTTGTTAGAGGATCTCTGGAACTAGGGTTTATCTCAGTGAGGCACAATGCAACCCTGACATGAGGGTTCAAATTTAAAAGCCCATGTGTTTGGTGTGTTATCACTGGAATTTCGTCCGCAAATGATTACAATAATCCAGTGTCTTCAAACACCCATTATTTCACCCACAACTTCAAGAATGCATTTCCAAAGGGCACAAAACTATACAACTAGTTAAAAAATCAACATGAGCAAAAGATATAAAGGTAGAACGCGCACGTGCGACAGTCGAATAATGTCGAAAAAGCACATATGCGCCCAATGTGCGTCTGTGGATGCAAAAATCCATGTACACTTCAGAATGGTGCATTTATGATTTTGTTTGGCCTTCCACCCACTTCTGGTTCATCTCCCAAGTCGATTTGACACACAAATCTGAGTTGAATCCGAGTGGGAGGTTGGTCAAAGACCTAAGGGTACCCTAAAGAGACCCTTGTTCAYACTAAGGATTGGTTGAATAATGCCTCAAAKATTTTCTATAAAAGGAGGCCATGGGTGCACTATATTTTCAAGGAATTCATTTGTATTGTTATGCTGCCTATTTTCTCTTGGAGGATCCTCTTTCCTCATCAAGAGCAKACACRCACCATTTCATTTCTCCATTYATATCACCTCTTGAGTGAATGTTMTTTGGATTTTCCTCACCATCTCCTGTTAGTTTTTTACTTGTAATAAGAKCTCAATCATTGTGGGTTCAAGAGCCTTCCCTTGGAGGAAGAGGGGAMCCATAAGTCTCGCTTTCTCTTTGGTGTTTTCCCACTAATACAACTTATCCATTGGTGGCATGAATGTTGTTTATTTTTGTTCTATTTCCCTTATGCACTCTAGTTTAGTTTCTTTTATTGTTATTATCTTAGTGTTTTGTTTATTTCTTATGCTTGATGTTTCTAACTCTTGCATTCATTTTTGTCCTGCCTAGCTAACCCAACTGGGCTTGTAAGCGTCTTGATTTTGCTCATTTAGGTGACGAAAGAGACGCAATAGATTGGTGACTCCACTGGGGATTGGTATCAATTTCCCCCCCATTTGGGTTGTTTGAGAACTTCATTTTGGTTTATTTAACTTGAAGGAACCATAACTAGCCCATGCCCACCTACAAAAAGATAAATTCAGAGTTGAGCTGAGAGAATTTCATCTGAAATTTATTTCACGGTCGTGTAACATAAAGTGCGTGGTTTTTTCAACCCAAAGTTGCATATTCCATGAATGTGTGCCAAAACCACTGTGTTTCTCAGTGCATTATGCGTACTGCACCAAAAGGTCATTTTTAATTTGCGCATTGGCACCTAATGTGCCTCTGTCTACTCTGCGACCCGCACATCTGTCTAGAAAATAATACATTGTAAGGGTTTTGGTGATTTGTTGGAGGCCCATAGCCTTCTTAAGTTTGATTATATGCATATTGTAATATGAAACACACTTATATTCCCTCTCCACATGAAGGGTTAGTCAAAACATAGGCACTTAGGGGGTTAAAATCCATATTTATCCTCTTTTTGCTTTCATTTTTTCCACACAGATGGCTTGCTTTGATTAAAGATAAGTTGGAATCATTCTATATCACCAATATAACTACTTGCATTGGAACTAGAAATTGAACGTCAATCTTTGAGTATGCTCTTCTCTCGTGCCACAAAGGGATCTTGATAATGACAAAAACAATTGAGGGAAAATTTCATCTCCCTTAAAGACAAAAACTTTAGGAGAGGAAAATAGCCCCCTCAGGACTCCTCTTAGTTTATTTTTTCGAACACATCTTAAATTTCTAAGGGCCCATACGTTCCAACATGCTACAAAGATAAGATAGTTTTGAATTTACTTTCTTAGATTACATCACTAGGTAAGTTTAAAGGTTTTGTAACGAGCCCATACATGCCCACATGCCCACAATCTAGGATAGTTTTGAAGATTTATTAGATTAAATAACACTAGGGAGTTAAAGGATTGGTAAGGATCCATATATCAACATGCTAGTTCTCTAGGGACTTTAAAATTCCGCAAGGTTGTACCAATAGAATTTAGTAAATTAGGTAATCAAGACTTGTAAGTACCACAGGAAGTCCACATGTAGCAAGGTGACACCTAAATTATTAAAAATTTGGCACACTTTCACTTTTTCACACACAAAGTCACTACTCACTCACATAGTTTTCATCTCGAAACGTGGAGGTTGAAGTAAGTTTCCTCCAAAGGGATTCTAAAACACCCCATGCTTTTCTTGATAAAACTATCCACTCCCATTTAAATTCAATGAGATTGGTTCACACCCCCAATCTCTCAAACAATCACATCTAAAATTTTTCTAAAAACCCACTAAGTTTTCCTCCACAGGAGGTGCCAAAATAATTTTTTTAATCTAGGTAGGGTCTCGGGGATAGGCATCCAAATAACTCCTCGTAATCCAATTCTCACATCTTCAAACAATAGAAATTGTCAAATAGGTAACTTTAAATCCTCCAAGTCAAGTGTTCGTACACCATAAGGCAGGGAGATACCCGTGAAGGGTTGAAGGACGAGGTCATGTTCTGTGCATCCCCCCTTGAGGCACCCACCTCTTGGACAGGATACATCCCATGACCCATTTCTTAGTCCGAAAATATAAATTTTGCACTTTGACCGAGGTACCTAGTGACCAAATTTTAGGACATCTACCCTGGTGGCAATTGTGGGATGCAATTGCACCTTGATCAGATTTTGTGTGTCTATTGAGAAATATCTCCAGCTCTTTAGGGATATGCACCCTGTACCCCTCATTATAACTGATTGTTTCATCCTTCACTAGTTCCTCTTCCAGTGGCTTCAGACCCCATTGTTGAGTGCTTTTGGAAGGTCTATGTTATTCGAGAGGAAGAACGTTACATATTTTAGGAAACGAGCATTTGTTTTTTTTCTTCTCCCATGCGGACAAAATCCCCCTACCCACATATATGCTTCTCTTCAATTTATGTATGATGCTCTTGTGATTACATTCGATTGTGAGATATATTGTGAACGTCCAAGTTATACAAAGTCTCTTGTTCATTAATTTCTCTCATTACCATTGGCACACATCCACCTTGCTAGTCGTACATCATAGCGGACCCACAAAATCCTCACCGTTCCAAACGCTTGCTAAATATCTCTCCCATTCTAGGAGGAGTTCCTAGTCTTGCCAACTCATCGGCTCCACCTTCTCACACTCATGTGAGTGCTACTATATTGGGATCTACTTTGCTCGGTTCCACTTTTCTTGGGTCCACTTCCCAAGATCAACCATCCACCCACTTTCCTCTACAAGGAAGTGAGGGGCACACTTCTTCCCCAAGAGGAAGTAGAACCCCACCTAGCCCCCCTCATGGGTCAGGGACACACAACACTCACACCATGGCCAACCCTCTTCCGGGGTCAGGCACACAAACCATTCCCACCATGGATGGAACTAATCATCCACTGCCACCCCAGATGCTATACTTGGCTTCCCTCAATATATTGGATCTAACTAATCTCACCAATGATTCTATATTGCACGACCCCACATGGCCTACAATGCCTACCAAACTACCTTCAGACGTTCCCAAGTTTGAAGGAAAAGTCGAAAACGACCCGACCCACCATATCATGACCTTCCACTTATGGTTATCTTCAAACAACATCATGGATGACTCTATCTGATTGAGATTATTTCAATGCACACTCACTGGCCCATCAGCCAAGTGGTATGTAGAAGAAAAATCTGGGTCCCATGTGACCTTTGAATCTTTGGCCAAATAATTTTTTACCTTATTTCAAATACCAATCCATCATGACAATGGTCTTGAACTGTTATCAGAGTTTAAACAAACCTCTACTACACACATCGCTGACCACATTCATGAATGGTGTTGGTGACGTAGTCTATGCAAAGCAGAAGCCACCAAGCAACAATGCCTCAATTGGTTTCTCAAATCACTTGTTTTCCTCCTTGCCAAAGATGTGGCCGCCACTTTCCCCCATTCTAAAGAAAAGACATCAACAAGGCTCAACAGTTCAAAATCATTTATTCACAGTCAGGGTACTTATATACAGTACTACCTGATGCCTCGAGACCTATGCCATTCAACCAGGACAAACCCAGGATGTCTCACTCTGTAGATGGATTGATTGGTACCACTACACATTGAAATCCTCACCTCCAACAACCACCTATGTATGGAACACCTTAGTATTCTACAATATATGGAGGACCCCCTTATTATACTCCTCCCCCAGGAACCCTCAGTATTCACTGGTAAGTGGACCCCCACAGGCACCCCCAATACACCCACCAGCCCAACCAAGTTATGGTACCCCATCTACATCTTCTTACACCCTAAGCACTAGTGAAAGTGCCACACCTTCCTATGTACCCTATGGAATATTACCACCAAATAATTTGAACTTTCCATTTCCTAGCCCCCCATAGCCCATGGCTCCACCACAAGGACACCCACATGTTGGGGTTAACTTTGTTCAACCCTCTCCTATTAAGAAATATGAAAATTTTGAACAACTGAATACAGAAAATTTGACCCATCAGTCGAACAATGCCAAAAAGAAAGGAAAAAACCGAAACAATAATAATCCTGGACCAGGAGGGAACCAAAACCACCCCCAACAGAACCATCACACTAGAGGAAACCAATACCAAGACAACAAAGGGGAAACCAATAACAATCAACCACGACAAGGGAAGAAAAACAATCTTCGGACTAATTTCCCTTACACTATATGTGGTGAGTATGGACATTATACTCATCATTGCCCCCAAATTCCTGATCTCCAATGGATGAGGACATCCATGAACTCATAGGGCCCTTCGGCACCACCTACCCCTTAACAGGCCCCGTAACAGTATTTGCACCCACAACCTCCAACTATTTTGCAAAACCCCATTTCATACCAAGGTATGATGAACACCCAATGAGTGATCAACCATTCCCCACCACAAATGGGCAATATCCAAACCCGGGTGCCACTCAACCTGAGAATTTGGTTGATCACAATGTCCTCCTCACCAGCGAAGAAATTCTTCTGCAAACCCACAACTGCCAATATGTTATGCCTGCCAACTCTACCCCAATAACCTTAGAAACAATGTCAGCTACTGTATGCCAACCATTGATGATTCCACGTCCTAACGTGGAACCCATTCCCCGCATACCATGTATGCCTTTACAATGAAATGTGCATAACCCTCATGCTAGGGCTTCTGATAATTATAGTCTAGTTGATGACTTATCCCACTCTCTCGCGACCATTTCTGTGTTGGAGGTCCTCCAAACCTGTCCATCATAGCGAAAATCCTTTCTTTCTACCTTGGGGGCAGTAGATGCAGCTGACACACTGCTGATCACATTTGATTTAGATAGTGGAGAACCACATCTTGTCGCCCAAGTAGCCTTCCAGATACTAGTTAATATCTGGAACACCACAATTTATCGGTGTATCATTGATGAAGGTTCATCCACATGTATCATGTCTAAACACATATGGCAGAAAATTGGCTCCCCTGAGCTAGTACCCTCTTCCATCACCCTTCAAGCTTACCATGGTTGACCAACATATTTTGCAGGGTTTTGTCAAAATTTCCCCATAGAACTTGGGGGAAAAACCATCCTCATTGACATTGAAGTTATCGATGCCTAGCTTGATTACAATATCTTGTTGGGACACAACTACATGTATGCTATGAAGGCGGTCGCCTCTTTTGTGTTTTGTATGATGATGTTCCCCCATAATGGGAAGATCGTCACCATCAACCAACTTACACATTACGAGCCTAATCATTCTGCCAACATAAATAACATCCTCCCCCTTGTCCATGTTAGCTTGAATGATTTTTCAATTGCTAACATTGGCCCTGGATTATTCTAAGACCCATCCATGTTGGGCACTTATCAAGGAGCACCATCGTTCCTAAAGCCATCTTTTTCAGCACAAGTGTGTGAAGTTTCCTTTAAAGGAATAGGCATTAGATACAAGACTCCTATCATTGAGTTCCCTCCCCATATCAAATTTCCACCAGTTGAAGAAATACAACCTCAGGAGTTCCCTGAGAGCACCACCACACCACTTATCATGGATCCTCCCCCCCTCCAGGGGGAAATCTTGGTTTGGGAGACAGTTCCCCAGGCCATTAACCAAATTCCCTTTTTCTACCCCCCACCTGGAGTTGAAGCATTCCAAGTAGCCGCAATGCTTAACCTTCCAAACATGGTACTCACCATCCCTATATGGTATCTACATCCACCTGAGATGGTTCCTCAGCCATCCCTTCCTCCTCAGCCAGAGGGAATCCCGATGCAGATCCCAGTCCTAACTCCGGCCACGCCACCCTCACCCCCAATCGCCAACACCACTGCTACGGATGGGGGCAGAGGGAAGAAGAAATATCCCATCGCTCCACTACCTCCCCGAGTTCAACTCCCTTGTGCCTTATGTGAAATAAAAGGACACCCCACTCACAAATGTCCTTCTCTTCCCGAGCTACGCAGTTTTATCCAGCTTCCTCAAGCACCCCTTTTTCTTGCCACTACACCAAGTACATCCCCCACTACTATGGAGTCATCAAGCACACACAAACAAAATATATGAGCCAATTTATCCTATGCCATATGCGTAGATTATGGGCATTACACTCATCATTGCCCATCTATCACATACGTCTGCCACACATTAGCCACAGAACGTCACACATATCTTCCTAAGATTCTTCTGACACTCAATACCAATGCTCCCATTAATGTAATCCATTATATTTCTTCATCATTCCTCAATCAAAGGGGATTTCCATGTCCTCCCACCAAACTACCGCTCAATCGCCCATAGTGGTGGTGCAACTAGGATGGCATTATGAGCCCATTGTCCATATCTAAGCCCTTTTCCCCACTTTCATTTTTTTGGTACAGGAGCCCATAAGCTCCATTTTTCGAACCATTTTCAGCCACTTACACAGAAATTTTCCTCAAGTTATAATTTTCACTTTCCCCTAACGGAGCATCTTTCCATGACACACTCAGGTACGCCTACTCATGTTCAAAATGATCAAATAACTGTTATGTGTCCTTTATTTTTAGATATTGTTCACATCGGGTATTTGGTTTTCATGTGTGCAAGTACTTGGTCATCACACATCAGCACGACCCCTTCAGGTATATGATCGACACTAGAATGTAGTCATTCCATCTGAA
Source organism: Picea mariana (assembly GCA_032191745.1). Lineage (NCBI taxonomy): Eukaryota > Viridiplantae > Streptophyta > Pinopsida > Pinales > Pinaceae > Picea > Picea mariana. Next base: position 62,753 of record JASDQU010502678.1, on the reverse strand, counting down.
TACCAATTGCATCTCCCAATCACACCCTCTGACATTCACCTTTAGGATCCTCACATCTAGCTTTGCAGTACTATCACCACCGCTGCATTTCGGTAGTGTCATTCGGTAGCACTCCCGCCCACATGAGTTTTCCCATTCATAGTCACCTTGGCACTTTGACACTCATCCTACTTTCACCCCCTAGGGATGGGAGTCTCGAGAGTCTTACGCATTTCCAAGAATCAGCCACATACTCCTTCTCCTCACTTTTCTAAGCTTTCCCAAATGGACTCCCAGGTTATCTCATCATAGTTCAAGTTTGAGTGCACCTCCGTAGTATCATTAACCCTCCATTTCATCCACAACCAGTTTTCCCATCTGTAGATTTCCCTCCATTCATTTACCTAATACATAAACCCACCTATGGGGCCCCCACCCTCCACCATTTTTCCACACAACTTGTGCCCTCACAAGCCAAGCCATCTTGCACTGGGGCACCCATTTCTGTATCTGCACACTTATCCCAAATTATTCTTTATTCATTTGGTAACTATAAAAGGTCTTTGTTTCCATCCTTTACATATCTTTTTGTTGTCACCTTTGGTGACCTTCCTTTTTCCAGCAAAATTAACCCATGTCACCCTTGGTTGGGGCATTCATTCCCTTCTCCTCCTATTGACATTGTCCATAAACCTTGAATATACCACAGTCCATTTAGACATGATATCTGCGTTTATCCACTTTGTCATGCCTCTGGAAACACTTAACCCTAGTCTCGTCATCCCCCTGACACTAGATTTAGTTCCATGGTTGCTGCCACATATACTTCACAAATACCCACAACCAAGGGCAGTCTTGAGTCTCACCGCATCTTGACTTCATCCATGTATATCCTTAGTCCCTAACCGCATCATGTATATTTCATGAATCCCTTTGGTTCTTGGATTCACATCTCCCTTCTTGTCGACATCAGCACAGTTTGTAGAAGGGTGAAAATATCTTGACTCTCATTATCTTTATAATGAGTTGTCTTGGAAGGAACAAAGAGAACCCTCATTTCTCTCTTCTTTCGTTGACCCCAATGACATTCGACTTCAAAACTTTATCATGTTGTGATGGGTCTTACTTTGTGACTATTGCAGTTGTTTTTATTGTGAAATTTGATAGGATATCAATGACTGTGTATCATCGCCACTCCTTATAGGTGTCATCGCCTCCTTTTCAGATTTTGTTCACCATATGAATTGTCCTCTGCTATTATCAACATGCCGCCGATGGCACTGCAATCGTCTACACCAACACACAACTTCAATTACTGTATTCGACATTTTTGAGTTACATGACACAAGCATGGGGCATGTCTGCCTCATTTGTACACAGTTTTATTTTATACACCTTGCGAAAGGATTGGGTCCTACAGGTTCCCCTCTCCCTCCAATGGGTCTCTCTTGAAACCCCTCACAACACTCTTTCTTACAAAGGTACTCTCAGTAGAAGAAACATTGTTGTATTTTGGCTATACGTATGCTCCTAACCTCACACATCAGGGGGCATCTATTATCATTGGAATTTCGTTCGTAAATGGTTATAGGAATCCAATATCTTCAAACACCCCTTAGTTCACCCATAGCTTCAGGAATTCATTTCCAAAGGGCAAAAAACTATACAACTAGTTAAAAAACTAGCATGCGCAAAATATACAAATGCAGCGCGTGCACGTGCAACAATTAAATAATGCTATAAAAGCACATATGCACTCGATGCTTGAATGTGGATGCAAAAATATGCGCACACCTCAGAATGATGCATTTATGATTTTGGTCAGCTTTCCACCCACTTCTGGTTCATCTCCCAAGTCGATTTGACACCCAAATCTGAGTTGAATCCGAGTGTGGGGCTGGTCAAAGACCTAAGGGTGCCCTCAAGAGCACCTTGTTCACACTAAGGACTCGTTGAATAATGCCTCAAAGATTTTCTATAAAAGGAGGCTATGGGTGCACTATATTTTCAAGGAATTCATTTGTATTGTTATGCTGCCTATATTCTCTTAGAGGATCCTCTTTCCTCATCAAGAGCATACAAGAACCATTTCATTTTTCCATTCATATCACCTCTTGAGTGAATGTTCTCTTTATTTTCTTCACCATCTCCTTTTAGTTTGTTACTTGTAAGAAGAGCTCAATCATTGGGGTTTCAATATCCCTCCCTTGGAGGAAGAGGGGACCCATAAGTCTCCCTTTCTCTTTGGTGTTTTCCCACTAATACAACNGGTGGCATGAATATTGTTTATTTTTGTTCTATTTCCCTTATGCACTCTGTTAGCACTCTGTAATTTTCCCAAGGCTGTGATGGCAGTCACAGAGGCAACATCAAAACCACTTCGAGTCTTGGAGCTAGCCCTCCAGGACTCAGAGAGGGATCTCTTTGTCGGATATAACTTAGTTTGAAGAGAATATTAGGCTAGCTATGAAGAACATAGGTTTGTTTATGTATTTTGAGTATGCGCAGAGAAAAGAAACCATGGGCTATGGAGTCACTGCAACAAATGATCAAAAATCCATGTTAACAAGCTAATATTTGCAGGGCAAGGTAGACAACTCACTGGATCCTTTAATTTAAATGGAATGGGTGAGACAAAATAGGTCAAGAAATCCAATTAAACTTAGAGCAACTAAGAATTCTGAGTTTAATTTTCAGTGGAAAACATAAAAAATTGTACCAAGCCAGAGACAAAGGGTGCATTAAAACCAATTATGTTCTTAATGTTCTTGGAATAATTCAGAGGAAGACATTATTTATGATAACAGAGAAACAAATTAACACAGAGGGATGCACATCACCAATCGAAATAGTCACAAGAATCCTGCATCATAGCACTGTCTCATTGAATTGATGAAAAAAAACCAGAAAGCTCAGCGAGCTGTTTTACAAAAAAATTTAAATCATGGTCCTTGAATGATCCACCCTTTTACATTAAAAATCATCTCTATAAATAGGAGAGGTCTCCCCATCAAGTTGTGTGAGTAATTTTTAACCGCATCGGCCAAAAATAGCCACAAATCCCCTAAAATCTGGAACTGTCCGCCATGAAAGACGGGCCTAATTTCTACGAAAAAGGGGTCCGAACAGACATATTTTTCTCTTCAAAGCTAACAACTGGGCAAAAACTGAAGTATTTTATTGTAGATGGGCGTGTGTTGGACAAAATCCTCCTTCGTTTTCGCCAAATTCGCCTCCAGCTGGCCATAAAAGCTCTCGCAAAATCAGGACTATCACTTAAAAGTGAAAATCTGGAAAAAAGGGCCTCGAAGATGGCTTTGATTCTCCCTTCTCGTGACACCGGTGCAAAAAATGAGAGATTTTTTTGTTCTTCAGCCCATGCTAAGAAAAAACCTCTCTCGGATTTTGAAAATACGTCTTCATTTGCCTAGAATCTGTTTTGAAAGAAGACGTACTGAAATAGGCAAAAATGGCGAAAAATGAGAAAAGTGGTTTTTTTCGGGATGGGTGGTATTTTGAACCCCCCCCTGAGGTGGTAAGCGTTTTTTTTTTAGGGGAGTTCCATTAGAATGTGGGGGCGACACCTATCCGGGGGTGGTTTTTAAAAACTACCATTCCGGACCCCCCCTCTCGTTAAGTTTCGGATAACGAGGGAGGGTCCAGAATTTTTAATAATCGTTCATTTTGTTTTATGTGAATTTGGATGGGACGTGATGTATGAAGGTGTGCATGGGGTAGACTTAGGATAGCATG
>JASDQU010502678.1:38033-58401 GCA_032191745.1 Picea mariana | reverse complement strand
TTGCCCAAAAAACTGTTTGTTAGATGATCTTCAGAACTAGGGTTTAGCTCAAGGAGGCACAATGCATATCTGACACATGGGGTCAACTTTCAAAGAACCTATGTTGGGAAATTGTGGGCATCATGTTCATGTGGGTGTTGGTCATACACACCTTCCAGAGCTTACAAAAGTCAGTTACATCAGCTCATTGTGATTTTGTGCCCCCGGACAAAATTGCCATTGTGACCCTGAATGGCTTCAGTAGGTGAGTTGCAACTTTCCAAAGCACCCAAACCATGCCTCAAATTGATGAAACTGTAGTATTGTTAGACTCCTGACACAAGGTTCCAACTAGGTTGACCCCTCTCCTATGATTTCCTCACCCAAAAAAGTGGGTTTTAGTGGATCTTCAGAACTAGGGTTTTGCTCAATGAGGCACAATGCAAATCTGAAATAGTGGGCACCATGGTCATGTAGGAATTGGTCATATACACCTTCTGGAGCTTACAAAAATCAGTTGTGTTGCTCGATTGCGATTTTGTTCGCCTGGACCAAATTTTTATTATGTCCCTGAATGACTTAAGGAGGCTAGTTTTGTTGGACTCCTAGCATCAAATTCTAGTTAAGGGGACCACACTCCTTTTATTTCATCGCCTAGAAGAGTGTTAGTTAGAGGATCTACAGAACTAGGGTTTATCTCAGTGAGGCACAATGTAAATCTGACACAGAGGGTCAAATTTCAAAGCCCATGTGTTAGGTGATTGTTTCCACTGTGGTTATATGGGTGTTTGTTATACACACCTTCTAGAGCTTACAGATCTCACTTATGTTTCCTGGTTGTGATTTTGTGCCCCAAGAACAAATTTTCATTGTATACCTAAATAGCTTCAGTATGCGAGTCAGAACTCTCCATACCACCCAAACTATGCCTTGAATCGATGAAAACCTAGTTATTTTGGACTTCTGGCACCAGATTCCAACTAGGGGGAGCCCTCTCTTCTAAATCCCTCACCCCAAAAAGTGTTTGTTAGAGAATCTTCAGAACTAGGGTTTAGGTGAGTGAGGCACAATATAAATCCGACATAGGTGGTGAAATTTCAAAACCCATGTTTCGAGTGATTTTGGGTGTCATGGTCCTATGGGAGTTGGTCATACACAACTTCTAGAGCTTACGAAACTCAGTTACGTCCCCTAGTTTTGATTTTTTCCCCCCGGACCAAATATTCACTGTGTCCCTGAATGGATTTAGGAGGCGAGTTGAAAATATCCATAGAACCCAATACATGCCTCGTATCGACAAAAAACCATTTATACTGGACTCCTGGCATCGAATTCCAGCTAGGGGGACTCCTCTCCTATGATTCTATCCCCTAGAAAAGTATTTGTTATAGGATCTCCAGAACTAGGGTTTATCTCAGTGAGGCACAACGCAAATCTGACACATGGGGTGAACTTTCAAATCTATTGTGTTGAGTGATTGTGGGAACTGTGGTCACATGAAAGTTGGTCATACACACCTTTCGAAGCTTACGAAAATCGGTTACTTCACTCGGTTCTGGTTTTGTGCCCTGAGACCAAATTTTCATCCTGTCACTGAATGGTTTCAGTAGGCAACTTGCAACTCTCCATAGCACCCAAACCATGCCTCAGATCGATGAAACACCAGTATTGTTGTAATCCTGGTACACTATTCCAATTAATTGGACCCCTCTGCTATGCTTTTGTCACCCAGAAAAGTATTTGTTAGAATATATTTTGAACTAGGGTTTACCTCAATGAGGCACAATGAAATTCCGACATAGGGGGTCAAATTTCAAAGCCCATGTGTCAGGCAATTATGGGAATCGTGGTTGTGTTTTCATTGGGTGTACACCTTCCAGAGCTTACACAACCTAGTCACGTCACCCAGTTGTGATTTTTTTCCCCCAGAACAAATATTCATTGTGTTCATTGTGTCCCTGAATGGATTCAGTAGGCGAGTTGCAACTCACCATAACACCCAAATCATGCCTCATATCAATGAAACTCTAGTTTTGTTGGACTCTTGACACCAGATTATAGCCAGGGGGACCCATGTCCTATGATTCTGTTTCCCAGAAAAGTGTTTGTTAGAGGATCTTCATAACTAGGGTTTAGTTCAGTGAGGAACAATGCTAATCTGACACAGGTGGTCAACATTCAAATCCCATCTGTCAGATGATTCTGGGCACCGTGGACATGTGTGCGTTGGTCATACACACCCCCCGGATCTTACAAAACTCAGTTACATTGCTCGATTGTGATTTTATGCCCCCTGACCAAATTGTCATTATGTCCCTAAATGACTTCATAAGTATATTTGCAACTCAAAATAAAACACAAAACGTTTCTCAGATAGATAGAACATGAGTTCTGTTGGACTTTTGTCACCACATTCAATCTAGGGGGACCCTCTCCTGTGATTCCATCACCCAGAAAAGTGTTTGTCAGAGGATCTTTGGAACAAGGTTTTAGCTTGGTGAGGCACAATTAAAACCTAGAACAGGGGGTCAAATTTCTAATCCCCTTTTGTTGCGTGATTCTGGGCACTGTGGTCATATGGGCATTGGTCATACACATCTTCCAGAGATTACAAAATGTAGTTATGTCGCTCGGTTTGTATATTGGGCTCCGGACCAAATTGTCATTGTGTCCCTGAATGGATTTAGTAGGCGAGTTGAAACTCTCCATAGCACCCAAACCATGCCTCATATAGAAAAAACACCAGTTCTGGTGGACTCCTAGCACCTGATTCCACCTAGGGGTGGCCCTCTTTTGTGATTCTATCTCCTAGAAAAGTGTTTGTTAGAGGATCTATAGAACTAGGGTTTATATCGATGAGGCACAATGCAAATCTGACACAGAGGGTCGACCTTCAAAGCCCCTGTGTTGGGATATTTTGGCTAGTGTGTTCATGTGGGCATTGGTCATACACACCTTATGGAGCGTACAGACTCAGTTATGTCTCCCTTTTGTGATTTTGTGCCCCCGGATCAAATTTTTATTGTGTCCCTGAACGGATTTAGTAGGCGAGTTGGAACTCACCATAGCACCCAAGAATTTCCTCATATCGAGGAAACACTAGTTATCTTGGACTCTTGGCACCAGATTCTAGCTAGGGGGACCCCTCTCCTGTGATTATGTTGCCCATAAAAGTTTTTGTTAGAGGATCTTCGGAACTAGGGTTTACCTCAATGAGGTAGAATACAAATTTGACACATGTGGTGAACTTTCAAATTCCATGTGTCAGGCAATTGTGGGCACCATGGTCGTGTGGGCATTGGTCACACACACCTTCTAGAGCTTATAGAAATCTATTACGTCCCCCAATTGTGATTTTGTGCCCCTGGACCAAATCTTCATTGTATTCCTAAATGGCTTCAGAAGGCGAGTTGCAACTCGCCATAGCACCCAATGTGTGCCTCATATTTATGAAACACTAGTTATGTTGTAATCATGGCATCGAATTCCAGCTAGGGGGACCCCTCTCCTGTGATTTATTTTCCCAGAAAAGTGTTTGTTAGAGGATCTCTAGAACTAGGGTTTAGCTCAGTTAGGCAGAATGCAAATCTGACACAGGGGGTCAAATTTCAAAGACCCTATATTGGGCAATTGTGGCCACCATGGTTGTGTGGCCATTGGTCATACACACCTTCCAGAGGTTACATAATTCAGTTACATCATCCGATTGTGATTTTATTCCCCCAAACCAAATTTTAGTTGTCCCTGAATGGCTTCAGTAGGGGAGTTGCAAATCTCCATAACAACAAGCCCATGCCTTGAATCGACAAAAGACCAGTATTGTTGGACTCCTAACACCAGATTCCAGCTAGGTGGATCTCTCTCCTGTGATTTCTTCACCCATAAGAGTGTTTTCTAGCGGATCTTCAGAACTAGGGTTTAGCTCAATCAGGCACAATGAAAATACGACATATGCGGTCAAGCTTCAAATCCCATGTGTCGAGCGATTGTGGGCACTCTAGTTGTGTGGGTATTGGTCATACACACCTTTTGAATTTTACGAAAGTCAATTACATCGCCTTGTTGTGATTTTGTGCCCCTAGACCAAGTTGTCATTATTCCCCTGAATGACTTAAAGAACTCACCATAACACCCAAAACGTGTCTCAGATAGATGAAAATCCAATTATGTTGGACTCCTAGCACTGGATTCCATCTAGGGGGACTACTCTCCTTTGATTTCATCGCCCAGAAAAGTGCTTGTTAGAATATCTCCAGAACTAGAGTTTATGTCAGTGAGGCACAATGCAAACCCGACATAGGGGGTCAACCTTAAAATCCCCTGTGTCAGGTGATTGTGGGCATTGTGGTCGTGTGGGAGTTGGTATTACACACATTTCAGAGCTTATGAAACTTAGTTACATCGCTCGACTATGAATTTTTGCCCCGGACTAAATTTTCATTGTGTCCGTGAATGGCTTCAGGAGGCAAGTTGCAACTCGCCATAGCACCCAAACCATGTCTTGGATCAAAGAAACAACAGTTATGTTGGAATCCTGGCACTGGATTCCATCTAGGGGGAATCCTCTCTTGTGATTTATTCACCCAGAAAAGTGTTTGTTAGAGGATCTCTGGAACTAGGGTTTATCTCAGTGAGGCACAATGCAAACCTGACATTAGGGTTCAAATTTAAAATCCCATGTGTCTGGTGTGTTATCACTGGAATTTCGTCCGCAAATGATTACAATAATCCAGTGTCTTCAAACACCCATTATTTCACCCACAACTTCAAGAATGCATTTCCAAAGAGCACAAAACTATACAACTAGTTAAAAAATCAACATGAGCAAAAGATATAAAGGTAGCACGCACACGTGCGACAGTCGAATAATGTCGAAAAAGCACATATGTGCCCGATGTGCGTTTGTGGATGCAAAAATCCATGTACACTTTAGAATGGTGCATTTATGATTTTGGTTGGCCTTCCACCCACTTTTGGTTCATCTCCCAAGTCGATTTGACACACAAATCTGAGTTGAATCCGAGTGGGAGGTTGGTCAAAGACCTAAGGGTACCCTAAAGAGACCCTTGTTCAYACTAAGGATTGGTTGAATAATGCCTCAAAKATTTTCTATAAAAGGAGGCCATGGGTGCACTATATTTTCAAGGAATTCATTTGTATTGTTATGCTGCCTATTTTCTCTTGGAGGATCCTCTTTCCTCATCAAGAGCATACACACACCATTTCATTTCTCCATTTATATCACCTCTTGAGTGAATGTTATTTGGATTTTCCTCACCATCTCCTGTTAGTTTTTTACTTGTAATAAGATCTCAATCATTGTGGGTTCAAGAGCCTTCCCTTGGAGGAAGAGGGGACCCATAAGTCTCGCTTTCTCTTTGGTGTTTTCCCACTAATACAACTTATCCATTGGTGGCATGAATGTTGTTTATTTTTGTTCTATTTCCCTTATGCACTCTAGTTTAGTTTCTTTTATTGTTATTATCTTAGTGTTTTGTTTATTTCTTATGCTTGATGTTTCTAACTCTTGCATTCATTTTTGTCCTGCCTAGCTAACCCAACTGGGCTTGTAAGCGTCTTGATTTTGCTCATTTAGGTGACGAAAGAGACGCAATAGATTGGTGACTCCACTGGGGATTGGTATCAATTTCCCCCCCATTTGGGTTGTTTGAGAACTTCATTTTGGTTTATTTAACTTGAAGGAACCATAACTAGCCCATGCCCACCTACAAAAAGATAAATTCAGAGTTGAGCTGAGAGAATTTCATCCTAAATTTATTTCACGATCGTGTAACATAAAGTGCGTGGTTTTTTCAACCCAAAGCCGCATATTCCATGAATGTGTGCCAAAACCACTGTGTTTCTCAGTGCATTATGCGTACTGCACCAAAAGGTCATTTTTAATTTGCGCATTGGCACTTAATGCGCCTCTGTCTACTCTGCGACCCGCACATCTATCTAGAAAATAATACATTGTAAGGGTTTTGGTGATTTGTTGGAGGCCCATAGCCTTCTTAAGTTTGATTATATGCAGATTGTAATATGCAACACACTTATATTCCCTCTCCACATGAAGGGTTAGTCAAAACATAGGCACTTAGGGGGTTAAATCCATATTTATCCTCTTTTTGCTTTGATTTTTGCCACACAGATGGCTTTCTTTGATTAAAGATAAGTTGGAATCATTCTATATCACCAATATAACTACTTGCATTGTAACTAGAAATTGAACGTCAATATTTGAGTATGCTCTTCTCTCGTGCCACAAAGGGATCTTGATAATCACAAAAACAATTGAGGGAAAATTTCATCTCCCTTAAAGACAAAAACTTTAGGAGAGGAAAATAGCCCCCTCAGGACTCCTCTTAGTTTCTTTTTTCAAACACATATTAAATTTCTAAGGGCCCATACGTTACCACATGCTACAAAGATAAGATAGTTTTGAATTTACTTTCTTAGATTACATCACTAGGTAAGTTTAAAGGTTTTGTAACGAGCCCATACATGCCCACATGCCCACAATCTAGGATAGTTTTGAAGATTTATTAGATTAAATAACACTAGCGAGTTAAAGGATTGGTAAGGATCCATATATCAACATGCTAGTTCTCTAGGGACTTTAAAATTCCGCAAGGTTATACCAATAGAATTTAGTAAATTAGGTAATCAAGACTTGTAAGTACCACAGGAATTCCACATGTAGCAAGGTGACACCTAAATTATTAAAAATTTGGCACACTTTCACTTTTTCACACACAAAGTCACTACTCACTCACATAGTTTTCATATCGAAACGTGGAGGTTGAAGTAAGTTTCCTCCAAAGGGATTCTAAAACACCCCATGCTTTTCTTGATAAAACTATCCACTCCCATTTAAATTCAATGAGATTGGTTCACACCCCCAATCTCTCAAACAATCACATCTAAATTTTTTCTAAAAACCCACTAAGTTTTCCTCCACAGGAGGTGCCAAAATAAAGTTTTTAGTCTAGGTAGGGTCTCGGGGATAGGCATCCAAATAACTCCCCGTAATCCAATTCCCACATCTTCAAACAATAGAAATTGTCAAATAGGTAACTTTAAATCCTCCAAGTCAAGTGTTCCTACACCATAAGGCAGGGAGATACCCATGAAGGGTTGAAGGACGAGGTCCAATTGTTCTGTGCGTCCCCCCTTGAGGCACCCACCTCTTGGACATGATACATCCCATGACCCATTTCTTAGTCCGAAAATATAAATTTTGCACTTTGACCGAGGTACCTAGTGACCAAATTTTAGGACATCTACCCAGGTGGCAATTGTGGGGTGCAATTGCACCTTGATCGGATTTTGTGTGTCTATTGGGAAATATCTCCAGCTCTTTAGGGATATGCACCCTGTACCCCTCATTATAACTGATTGTTTCATCCTTCACTAGTTCCTCTTCCAGTGGCTTCAGACCCCACTGTTGAGTGCTTTTGGAAGTTCTATGTTATTCGAGAGGAAGGACGTTACATATTTTAGGACACGAGCATTTGTTTTTTTTCTTCTCCCATGCGGACAAAATCCCCCTACCCACATATATGCTTCTCTTCAATTTATGTATGATGCTCTTGTGATTACATTAGATTGTGAGATATATTGTGAAGGTCCAAGTTATACAAAGTCTCTTGTTCATTAATTTCTCTCATTACCATTGGCACACATCTACCTTGCTATTCGTACATCATAACGGACCCACAAAATCCTCACCGTTCCAAACGCTTGCTAAATATCTCTCCCATTCTAGGAGGAGTTCCTAGTCTTGCCAACTCATCGGCTCCACCTTCTCACACTCATGTGAGTGCTACTATCTTGGGATCTGCTTTGCTCGGTTCCACTTTTCTTGGTTCCACTTCCCAAGATCAACCATCCATCCACTTTCCTCTACAAGGAAGTGAGGGGTACACTTCTTCCCCAGGAGGAAGTACAACCCCACCTAGCCCCCCTCATGGGTCAGGGACACACAACACTCACACCATGTCCAACTCTCTTCCGGGGTTAGGCACACAAACCATTCCCACCATGGCTGGAACTAATCATCCACTGCCACCCCAGATGCCATACTTGTCTTTCCTCAATATATTGGATCTAACTAATCTCACCAATGATTCTATATTGCACGACCCCACATGGCCTACAATGCCTACCAAACTACCTTTAGACATTCCCAAGTTTGAAGGAAAAGTCGAAAACGACCCGACCAACCATATCATGACCTTCCACTTATGGTTGTCTTCAAACAACATCATGGATGACTCTATCCGATTGAGATTATTTCAATGCACACTCACTGGCCCATCAACCAAGTGGTATGTAGAAGAAAAATCTGGGTCCCATGTGACCTTTGAATCTTTGGCCAAATAATTTTTTACCTTATTTCAAATACCAAACCATCATGACAATGGTCTTGAACTATTGTCAGAATTTAAACAAACCTCTACTACACACATCGCTGACAACATTCATGAATGGCGTTGGTGACGTAGTCTATGCAAAGCAGAATCCACCAAGCAACAATGCCTCAATTGGTTTCTCAAATCACTTGTTTTCCTCTTTGCCAAAGATGTCACCGCCACCTTCCCCCATTCTGAATAAAAGACATCAACAAGGCTCAACATTTCAAAATCATTTATTCACAGTCAGGGTACTTATATATGGTACTACCTGATGCCTCGAGACCCGTGCCATTCAGCCAGGACAAACCCAGGATGTCTCACTCTGCAGATGGATTGATTGGTACCACTACACATTGAAATCCTCACCTCCAACAACCACCTATGTATGGAACACCTTAGTATTCTCCAATATATGGAGGACCCCCTTATTATACTCCTCCCCCAGGCACCTTCAGTATTCACTGGTAAGTGGACCCCCACAGGCACCCCCAATACGCCCACCAGCCCAACCAAGTTATGGTACCCAATCTACATCTTCTTACACCCTAAGCACTAGTGAAAGCGCCACACCTTCTTATGTACCCTATGGACTATTACCACCAAATAATTTGTACTTTCCATTTCCTAGCCCCCCATAGCCCATGGCTCCATTACAAGGACACCCACATGTTGGGGTTAACTTTGTTCAACCCTCTCCTATTAAGAAATATGAAAATTTTGAACAACTGGATATAGAAAATTTGACCCATCAGTCGAACAATGCCAAAAAGAAAGGAAAAAATCGAAACAATAATAATCCAGGACCAGGAGGGAACCAAAACCAACCCCAACAGAACCATCACACTAGAGGAAACCAATGCCAAGACAACAAAGGGGGAACCGATAACAATCAACCACGACAAGGGAAGAAAAACAATCTTCGGACTAACTTCCCTTACACTATATGTGGTGAGTATGGACATTATACTCATCATTGCCCCCAAATTCCTTATCTCCAATGGATGAGGACATCCATGAACTCATAGGGCCCTTCGGCACCACCTACCCCTTAACAGGCCCCGTAACAGTATTTGCACCCACAACCTCCAGCTATTTTGCAAAACCCCATTCCATACCAAGGTATGATGAACACCCAATGAGTGATCAACCATTCCCCACCACAAATGGGGCAATATCCAAACCTGGGTGCCACTCAACCTGAGAATTTGGTTGATCACAATGTCCTCCTCACCAACGAAGAAATTCTTCTTCAAACCCACAACCGCCAATATGTTATGCCTGCCAACTCTGCCCCAATAACCTTAGAAACAATGTCAGCTACTGTATGCCAACCATTGATGATTCCATGTCCTAACGTGGAACCCATTCCCCGCATAGCATGTATGCCTTTACGATGAAATGTGCATAACCCTCATGCTAGGGCTTCTGATAATTATAGTCTAGTTGATGACTTATCCCAGTCTCTCGCAACCATTTCTGTGTTGGAGGTCCTCCAAACCTATCCATCATAGCGGAAATCCTTTCTTTCTACCTTGGGGGCAGTCGATGCAGCTGACACACTGCTGATCACATTTGATTTAGATAGCGGAGAACCACATCTTGTCGCCCAAGTAGCCTTCCAGATACCAGTTAATATCTGGATCACCACAATTTATCGGTGTATCATCGATGAAGGTGCATCCACATGCATCATGTCTAAACACACATGGCAGAAAATTGGCTCCCCTGAGCTAGTACCCTCTTCCATCACCCTTCAAGCTTACCATGGTTGACCAACATATTTTGCAGGGTTTTGTCAAAATTTCCCCATAGAACTTGGGGGAAAAACCATCCTCATTGACATTGAATTTATCGATGCCTAGATTGATTACAATATCTTGTTGGGACACAACTACATGTATGCTATGAAGGCGGTCGCCTCTTCTGTGTTTTGTATGATGATGTTCCCCCATAATGGGAAGATCGTCACCATCGACCAACTTACACATTACAAGCCTAATCATTCTGCCAACATAAATAACATCCTCCCCCTTGTCCATGTTAGCTTGAATGATTTTTCATTTGCTAACATTGGCCCTGGATTATTCTAAGACCCATCCATGTTGGGCACTTATCAAGGAGCACCATCATTCCTAAAGCCATCTTTTTCAGCACAAGTGTGTGTAGTTTCCTCTAAAGGAATAGACATCGGATACAAGACTCCTATCATTGAGTTCCCTCCCCATATCAAATTTCCACCAGTTGAAGAAATACAACCTCAGGAGTTCCCTGAGAGCACCACCACACCACTTATCATGGATCCTCCCCCCCTCCAGGGGGAAATCTTGGTTTGGGAGACAGTTCCCCAGGCCATTAACCAAATTCCCTTTTTCTACCCCCCACCTGGAGTTGAAGCATTCCAAGTAGCTGCAATGCTTAACCTTCCAAACATGGTACTCACCATCCCTATATGGTATCTACATCCACCTGAGATGGTTCCTCAACCATCCCTTCCTCCTCAGCCAGAGGGAATCCCGATGCAGGTCCCAGTCCTAACTCCGGCCACGCCACCCTCACCCCCAATCGCCAACACCACTGCTACGGATGGGGGCAGAGGGAAGAAGAAATATCCCATCGCTCCACTACCTCCCCGAGTTCAACTCCCTTGTGCCTTATGTGAAATAAAAGAACACCCCACTCACAAATGTCCTTCTCTTCCCGAGCTACGTAGTTTTATCCAGCTTCCTCAAGCACCCCTTTTTCTTGCCACTACACCAAGTACATCCCCCACTACTACGAAGTCATCAAACACACACAAACAAAATATATGAGCCAATTTATCCTATGCCATATGCATAGATTATGGGAATTACACTCATCATTGCCCATCTATCACATACGTCCGCCACACATTAGCCACGGAATGTTGCACATATCTTCCTAAGATTCTTCTGACACTCAATACCAATGCTCCCATTAATGTAATCCATTATATTTCTTCATCATTCCTCAATCAAAGGGGAGTTCCATGTCCTCCCACCAAACTACCGCTCAATCGCCCATAGTGGTGGTGCAACTAGGATGGCATTATGGGCCCATTGTCCATATCTAATCCCTTTTCCCCACTTTCAGTTTTTTGGTACAGGAGCCCATAAGCTCCATTTTTCGAACCATTTTCAGCCACTTACACAGACATTTTCCTCAAGTTATAATTTTCACTTTCCCCTAACAGAGCATCTTTCCATGACACACTCAGGTACGCCTACTCATGTTCAAAATGATCAAATAACTGTTATATGTCCTTTATTTTTAGATATTGTTCAAGTCGGGTATTTGGTTTTCATGTGTGTAGGTACTTAGTCATCACACATCAGCACGACCCCTTCAGGTATATGATCGACACTAGAATGTAGTCATTCCATATGAATACCAATTGCATCTCCCAATCACACCCTCCGAATTCACCTTTAGGATCCTCACATCTAGCTTTGCAGTACTATCACCACCACTGCATTTCGGTAGTGTCATTCGGTAGCACTCCCGCCCACATGAGTTTTCCCATTCATAGTCACCTTGGCACTTTGACACTCATCCTACTTTCACCCCCTAGGGATGGGAGTCTCGAGAGTCTTACGCATTTCCAAGAATCAGCCACATAATCCTTCTCCTCATTTTTCTAAGCTTTCCCAAATGGACTCCCAGGTTATCTCATCATAGTTCAAGTTTGAGTGCACCTCTGTAGTATCATTAACCCTCCATTTCATCCACAACTAGTTTTCCCATCTATAGATTTCCCTCCATTCATTTACCTAATACATAAACCCACCTATGGGGCCCCCACCCTCCACCATTTCTCCACACAACTTGTGCCCTCACAAGCCAAGCCATCTTGCACTGGGGCACCCATTTCTGTATCTGCACACTTATCCCAAATTATTCTTTATTCATTTGGTAATTATAAAAGGTCTTTGTTTCCATCCTTTACATATATTTTTGTTGTCACCTTTGGTGACCTTCCTTTTTCTAGCAAAATCAACCCATGTCACCCTTGGTTGGAGCATTCATTCCCTTCTCCTCCTATTGACATGGTCCATAAACCTTGAATATACCACAGTCCATTTAGACATGATATCTGCGTTTATCCACTTTGTCATGCCTCTGGAAACACTTAACCCTAGTCTCGTCATCCCCCTGACACTAGATTGAGTTCCATGGTTGCTGCCACATATACTTCACAAATACCCACAACCAAGGGCAATCTTGAGTCTCACCGCATCTTGACTTCATCCATGTATATCCTTAGTCCCTAACCGCATCATGTATATTTCATGAATCCCTTTGGTTCTTGGATTCACATCTCCCTTCTTGTCGACATCAGCACAGTTTGTAGAAGGGTGAAAATATCTTGACTCTCATTACCTTTATAATGAGGTGTCTCGGAAGGAACAAAGAGAACCCTCATTTCTCTCTTCTTTCGCTGACCCCAATGACATTCAACTTCAAAAATTTATCATGTTGTGATGGGTCTTACTTTGTGACTATTGCAGTTGTTTTTATTGTGAAATTTGATAGGATATCAATGACTATGTATCATCGCCACTCCTTATAGGTGTCATCGCCTCCTTTTCAGATTTTGTTCAACATATGAATTGTCCTCTGCTATTATCAACACACCGCCGAGGGCACTGCAATCATCTACACCAACACACAACTTCAATTACTGTATTCCACATTTTTGAGTTACATGACACGAGCATGGGGCATGCCTGCCTCATTTGTACACAGTTTTATTTTATACACCTTGCGAAAGGATTGGGTCCTACAGGTTCCCCTCTCCCTCCAATGGGTCTCTCTTGAAACCCCTCACAACACTCTTTCTTACAAAGGTACTCTCAGTAGAAGAAACATTGTTGTATTTTGGCTATACGTATGCTCCTAACCTCACACATCAGGGGGCATCTATTATCATTGGAATTTCGTTCGTAAATGGTTACAGGAATCCAATATCTTAAAACACCCCTTATTTTACCCATAGCTTCAGGAATGCATTTCCAAAGGGCAAAAAACTATACAACTAGTTAAAAAATCAGCATGCGCAAAATATAAAAATGCAGCGCGTGCACGTGTGACAATTAAATAATGCTATAAAAGCACATATGCACTCGATGCTTGAATGTGGATGCAAAAATATGCGCACACCTCAGAATGATGCATTTATGATTTTGGTCAGCCTTCCACCCACTTCTGGTTCATCTCCCAAGTCGATTTGACACCCAAATCTGAGTTGAATCCGAGTGTGGGGCTGGTCAAAAGCCTAAGGGTGCCCTCAAGAGCCCCTTGTTCACACTAAGGACTGGTTGAATAATGCCTCAAAGATTTTATATAAAAGGAGGCTATGGGTGCACTATATTTTCAAGGAATTCATTTGTATTGTTATGCTGCCTATATTCTCTTAGAGGATCCTCTTTCCTCATCAAGAGCATACAAGAACCATTTCATTTTTCCATTCATATCACCTCTTGAGTGAATGTGCTCTGTGTTTTCTTCATAATCTCCTTTTAGTTTGTTACTTGTAAGAAGAGCTCAATCATTGGGGGTTCAATAGCCCTCCCTTGGAGGAAGAGGGGACCCATAAGTCTCCCTTTCTCTTTGGTGTTTTCCCACTAATACAACTTATCCATTGGTGGCATGAATGTTGTTTATTTTTGTTCTATTTCCCTTATGCACTCTGTTAGAACTCTGTAATTTTCCCAAGGCTGTGATGGCAGTCACAGAGGCAACATCAAAACCACTTAGAGTCTTGGATCTAGCCCTCCAAGACTCAGAGAGGGATCTCTCTGTCTGATATAACTTAGTTTGAAGAGAATATTAGGCTAGATATGAAGAACATAGGTTTGTTTATGTATTGTGAGTATGCGCAGAGAAAAGAAACCAAGGGCTATGGAGTCATTGCAAAAAATAATAAAAAATCCATGTTAACAGGCTAATATTTGTAGGGCAAGGTAGAAAACTCACTGGATCCTTTAATTTAAATGGAATGGGTGAGACAAAATAGGTCAAGAAATCCAATTAAACATAGAGCAACTAAGAATTCTGAGTTTAATTTTCAGTGGAAAACATAAAAAACTGTACCAAGCCAGAGACAAAGGGTGCATTAAAACCAATTATGTTCTTAATTTTCTTGGAATAATTCAGAGGAAGACATTAATTATGATAACAGAGAAACAAATTAACACAGATGGATGCACATCACCAATCGAAATAGTCATAAGAATCCTGCATCATAGCACTGTCTCATTGAATTGATGAAAAAAAAACAGAAAGCTCAGCGAGCTGTTTTACAAAAAAATTTAAATCATGGTCCTCGAATGATCCACCCTTTTACATTAAAAATAATCTATATAAATAGGAGAGGTCTCCCCATCAAGTTGTGTGAGTCATTTTTAACCGCATCGGCCAAAAATAGCCACAAATCCCCCAAAATCTGGAAGTGTCCGCCGTGAAAGATGGGCCTAATTTCTACGAAAAAGGGGTCCGAACAGACATATTTTTCTCTTCAACGCTAACACCTGGGCAAAAAATGAAGTATTTTATTGTAGATGGGCATGTGTTGGACAAAATCCTCCTTCGTTTTCTCCAAATTTGCCTCCAGCTGGCCATAAAAGCTCTCGCAAAATCAGGATTGTCACTTAAAAGTGAAAATCTGGAAAAAAGGGCCTCGAAGATGGCTTCGATTCTCCCTTCTCGTGAAACCGGTGCAAAAAATGAGAGAGTTTTTTTTTCTTCAGCCCGTGCTGAGAAAAAACCTCTCTCAAATTTTGAAAATACGTCTTCATTTGCCTAGAATCCGTTTTGAAAGAAGACGTACTGAAATAGGCAAAAATGGCGAAAAATGAGAAAAGTGGTTTTTTTCGGGATGGGTGGTATTTTGAACCCCCCCTGAGGTGGTAAGCGGTTTTTTTTTAGGGGCGTTCCACTAGAATGTGGGGGCGGCACCTATCCGGGGGTGGTTTTTAAAAACTACCATTCCGGACCCCCCCTCTCGTTAAGTTTCGGATAATGAGGGAGGGTCCAGAATTTTTAATAACCGTTCATTTTGTTTTATGTGAATTTGGATGGGACGTGATCTATGAAGGTGTGCATAGGGTAGACTTAGGATAGCATGTTTTTTTATTTTTTTTATTTTTTGTTATTTTTTTTTTTAATATTATTTTTATTGTTTACGTTTTTGTTTAGTTATTTTATGTTTGTTTTTTTGTTTAGTTTTATTTTATTATATGTTTTGGTTTTTATATTTTGTTTTTTATATTTTTTGATTTTTATATATGCTTTTTGATTTTATGTTTTATTTATTAAGTTTTCATTTGTTTTAATGTTTTTCTTTTTATTTAATTTGCTTTGTGTTTTTTTAATATTATTTTATTTTTAATTCTTTTTAATTTAATTTTTAATGTTTTATGATTTATTTTATTTGTATTATTTTTTAATTAATCAAATTCTAAACTAATTACTAATTTAGATTTTTAACTTAATTATTAATTAATTAATTAATTTATAATTAATTAATTATTAACTAGTTATTTATTAGCTAGTTTAACCTATTCTAACTATACTAACATTACTATTATTTAATCTAATTAACTTATTGTTATTTTTTCTTTAATCCTAAGTTCATTTATTTGTGAACGGGTGGTGGGAGAGATGTGGCTCAGGGACAAAAAGACAAGTGAATGAGTGGCACCACATGGATGAAGGATGCATCAGGGTGATGGGGGATCGAGTGAAATGAATGGAGAGGAGAAACGAGATCAACTGAGCCAGACTTTGTCATCACGAGAGAAATGCCAAATCAATAGTCGAAGAATCGAGTTACCTATGATTATAGGTCCCCAACATAGGCTCCACCTGGGGATGGCAGGTTCTTTTAGGAGGTATCAAGAACCATGGACCTATGAACATGTAGACTAGTGTTTTATCCATTGGGCTAATCCCAAAATCTTATTCCGCAACCTGTACCTTTTTTGATCTTGCAACTGAAACCAAATTAAGATAAACATTGCTGAAAAAGAGATGCTCAGAATGTTGAGCTTATTCGAAACTGCTACCTACCCTACACTACTGACAATTTCATCGTTCTAAATGATACAATAATGCCAATGCATCCAATCAGGTAGTTGTTGAGACCAGAGGACTGTTTGACTGCTCATTAGTACAGTGAAAAGTGCAGCTTGACCTTTTGCTCATCGACACAAAACTGCAAAGTGAAAAGGCCACTGTTGAAAACATGATTGATATTCACCATAGAGACCTCGACAATATTGAAGAACAAAAGTACTGCCAGAGATAAATTGAGGCTCTACAATGAAATTTTTTTCCATATAGGTAGCTATAGGATCAAGGTAGAAATGACATGTTCCTTGATTTTTGGATGGCATCTCTGGCACTGTATCTATGTTATTTTCACCCACATGCATTTCCTGACATGGTTGCAACTGCTCTGATGGGCTTTGTAATGTGACTTCTGCTGAAAAAGACAATGAAGTTGATTGCCTGATCATGTCAATATCATAACAACGTTTTATCCCATGGCTGGATGATGGAAAAATATTTTGACAACACATGTCATCCAACACATATGATACTGGATCCTGTAGAAATTGAACTAACTGATGTATTGGTTCCACTGAAACTTCTTGATTTTCTGTGTATTTATCCTTTAGCATATACTCAAGATTCTTTTTCAAAAATTGAAATGAATTAAATCATAATGGTATAGAGTTATTGTGGATTAACTCATAATTTGTCTCAGGCTCTAAGATTTCATCAGGAATTTGAAAATCAATGTAGGTCAAGGGCTGCGATTCTGGGTTTAGAACAGCCTCCATATCCTTAATGGCATCTTCAACTGATTGATCAGAGAAATTTCTGTCTTCACTATTTTCAACTGGCCTAGAGTTTCTTTTCAGAAATTGAAAAGATGAGAAACATAAGGGCAAAGTGTTTTCACTTACTCTGATATTTTCTGCACTTTGATCCTTGCTGTCATAATTTCCATGTGCAGATTGATTATCACATCTAAGTTGTAATTGATCTTTTTCCTGCCAACAACATGCTGCTGGTTTCTCTGAACAATCAACCTCTATTTCAACCTCATGATCATCATCATACTGGTCACACTTGGGTAAATCATCGATGGATGAAATGCCATTGAACATGCATATCATGTCAGGAGAATCTTCCACCACTCTCTGATTTTGAACTTCATATTCGACTGTATGGTGAATGGAATACATGAAAGAATCATTATCCAAACCATGGTACCAAGGGTGAACAAAAAAATGTTTGGGAACTATGACCATTTCTTTCTCTGAAATCAATGGAACATGATGTCTTTGGACAACAAGCTCCTCTTTTATGCTAACCTTCTACATCATCTCTTCCATGGTGCTGGCTAGAATGTCTAGTTTAGCTTCTAAAGATTTCAGCTGCTCCTTTTCTTTGTTCTTTACTTTTGACCTTTTGATCAACAAGTTGGCCTCCACATCAACTGCAACCTTTTTCATTTCTTCAATAATTATAGTGTTCCTTTCTCTTAACTGAAATGTCATCTCAGGATCGAAGGCATCTGGGTAATGCAAGTGAGTTGATCCTGGGGGTGGCCTCATATCAGCAGGTATTGCATGATATACCTTATTGAATCTGGCTGAAAACTGATGTATTGTTTCCCCTAGATTTCTTTACAAGTGGTCATACTCTTCTAGGATGAGGAAAATGTTTCCCATTACCACCCATCTATATAGGAAAACTTGCATAAATTTATGAAAATTTCTGATATTTGCAGCTGGTAGATTTCTAAACCAATTCTTGAATTTTCCTTGCAAAGACAGGGAAAAAATTCTGATACAGACATCATCATCTTCGACCTCATAAAGGTCAAGGAAATCCTCAAGGTTTTGAATATGTTTTTCAGCAGTGATCTTCCCATTTTCTCCATCAAACCTGGGAAGATTATTGATGTAATTGACAGGGAGGTCATGGAGAATAGAAGGCAAATCTAGAGGCTTGTATCAATCTGGGACTTTTGCAAGAACATGAGATGAAGCAAGAGGCTCACAACCATCCAGAGGTTTAGCAAGAGTAGGAGATAAAGCCGGAGGCTTATGTGTCACTAGGGTTTCTACAGGTGCATCTGGGATGTGCACAAGTGTATGAGAATGTACATAAACTACAATTGGGGATCTGATCTCTTGGGGCTCATCAATCAATAGGTGGTCACTATAAACTTCGACAATATACTCTTGATCAGTCTTAGAATAAGACAAAACATAATTGCATATAAAACCAAATATGTCTTGAATGCAATTTGAGCTTGAGTACCTAGTCTTTCTAGGCTGCTTGGCCATGCTTTAGGTTCTTCCTCCAGTGGGGTCTTCAAGTTGGCACTGTCTAGATCTGATTTGGAGTTTCTCAGTGAATGATATCAACTTTCTTGTGTTTGGTCACTGTCCACCATCAGTGATCAGATCTGGAGCTTTGAAGTGTACTACTGGGGAAATCTTCCCCAGTATAGTTGCCATTCTATTAGCACTCTGTCATTTGCCCAAGGCTGTGATTCCGGTCACAGAGGAAACATCAAAACCACTTCGAGTCTTGGATCTAGCCCTCCAAGACTCAGAGACAGATCTATCTGTATTATATAAATTAGTTTGAAGAGAATATTAAGCTAGATATGAAGAACATAGGTTTGTTTATGGATTTTGAGTATGGGCAGAGAAAAGAAACCATGGGCTATGGAGTCACTGCAACGAATGATCAAAAATCCATGTTAACAGGCTAATATTTGCATGGCAAGGTAGACAAATCACCGGATCCTTTAATTTAAATGGAATGGGTGAGATGAAATAGGTCAAGAAATCCAATTAAACATAAAGAAACTAAGAAATCTGAGTTTAATTTTCAGTGGAAAACATAAAAAGCTATACCAAGCCAGAGACAAAGGGTGCATTAAAACCAATCATGTTCTTAATGTTCTTGGAATAATTCAGAGGAAGACATTAATTATGATAACAGAGAAACAAATTAACACAGAGGGATGCACATCACCAGTAGAAATAGTCACAAGAATCCTGCATCATAGCATTGTCTCATTGAATTGATGAAAAAAAAACAGAAAGCTCAGCGAGCTGTTTTACAAAAAATTTTAAATCATGGTCCTCGACTGATCCACACTTTTACATTAAAAATAATATCTATAAATAGGATAGGTCTCCCCATCAATTTGTATGAGTCGATTTTAACCTCCTCAGCCAAAAATAGCCACAAATCCCCCAAAATTTGGAATTGTCTGCCATGAAAGACGATCCTAATTTCTGCGAAAAGGGGTCCGAACAGACATATATCTCTCTTCACCATTGAAACTTGGGAAAAAACTGAAGGATTTTATTGTATATGGGCATGTGATAGACAAAAACCTCCTTCGGTTTCACCAAATTCGCCTCCAGCTGGCCGTAACAGCTTATGCAAAATCAGGACTTTCACGGAAAAGTGAAAATCTGGAAAAATGGGCCTCAAAGATGGCTTCAATTATCCCTGCTCATGGCACTAGTGCAAAAAATGAGAGAGGTTTTTTTTATTCATCCCATGTTGAGAAAAAACCTCTCTCAGATTTTGAAAATAAGTCTTCATTTTCCTAGAATCTGTTTTGAAAGAAGACATACCTGTTAATATTATGGTAGCTGCGGGAGGTATTTACCTCTACATGTGAACCTGACAAGAATAGAAGAATCTGGGAAGCAAGAGAAACCCTAATGAATTGGATAATAACCCCAAAAGCCTTGTCGGCTCAAGAATACAATTTATATTAGGCTATCAGCCTCCAAGAGAAGAAGTCGGCCAGAATTAATAATAATATACTGAACAGACACCTACCCAGAAGGAGAAGTCGTCCCCAGTAAACTGGCAGGATTACAATAAATGCAGGGCACCAGTTTCTC
>JASDQU010502676.1:17422-43393 GCA_032191745.1 Picea mariana | reverse complement strand
ATGATCTTAGTCATCAACCCCTTTCTGATATTCAGCCTCTCAATACATCAACTACTACACAAATACAAGCTCTCAACCATGTACCATAAAAACCCTTATCCATATTCCAAGAAATACAAGATGTGCCTCACAAGAAGTATCAATGATGAATATACCAACACTTTATTTTTGTATATCTGACTTATGCAGAAGATCCCTTGAAGCCACTAGTCTCTCTAGGGAGAATCTTCAAATATCCATTGCCATTCCTCATGCATACATCAAAATCCAACTATTCATAGAAATAAGACACACCCTTTGAACAAGTGGATGGATTTGATGTATCTGAGCATTTTAGACCTTCTTGGGAGCTTGATGTCAAAATATAGAACCTCTACATCTTCATATCTTCACATTTCCATGGATTTACCAACATGTACACACCTTGTACACAGACAAACCTCGTATAACTCAGCATGTACGCAACTTGTACACAGAAAACCCGGATATAACTCAGCATGTACCCACCTTGTACATAGAAAACCTGTGTACACCGCAAAAATAGGGTTTTTTCTGTAATTATGAGAATTTCGCCATCAACCCTTTGTGCTACCTCAGATGTTCACCACTTCAAATGTATCCACAAGTATTTACAAGAATTTTTACACAAGAAAATAGATATACAATATGTACAAGTGTGTGTATAATGAGTGAGCTTTGCCTCTTATTTATATCTTCATGTAGCCTTACACTTTCCTTATTTTATGGCTTTTTCATTTAAAATAATTTCTTTTGCAAAGCACTTTGACCCTTTGGGGCTTCTGTAATATTTTTGAGGGGTTCTCCAACTTCATACGGTCATAAATCTCTAACTGTGAGGAGTTATGTGACATTCCACATACCACAGGAAATGGCATGACAAGCACTATCCATCTAGGATAGTTTCACTGACAAATTCACTATCCTTCATCTCATTATTCCTCAAATAAGCATGGGTTCTCTCACTCCTCAAAGTGTCTTCCCATGAGGGCTTTCACCATAAGGGGACCACTTTGGAGTTCATCCATTTTTACTTCTTATCAACCATGACAAGACAATAATGAGTCATCTTTACATCAAACAAACTCCATTCCATTACCCAAACCTTGTTCTAGGGGGCTTTCTTCAAGGGTTGACATCAATGACAACCAACCTTAATCAACATATGTTTATTTTTATTTCAGTGTGAATCCATGCATTTACAGATGTATTTGGCTGTTTATGTTTTATATATATGTTTCTGCAAGAGTTCTGTGTGTATATATTTTAATTGCATGCATTTTGAAAATATTATGTGGCATAGCTTAGTTGTATATTGGGTATGTTACAGTATGTTCCGTAGAGAGAACTAAAGAGTTCTTTGGCATAGAGTGGCACCAACATGGATGCTCGGGGAAGTTAGAACATGGTATAAGAGATTCATTTTTCAACACTAATCCTAGATGGGATGAGAAAGTTGATTTGAAGTGAAATGTCACAGAGGATTTATTTCAGATTGTAGAGCGTCCATGGTAAAAAGTAACAACAACTATGAAGAATTGGGGAAAAGCCACAATTTCTGTTGTTAAATTCATGAGAAAATGGAGAAATTCACCCAAGTAATGAGATATTCCCGATTTAATATTTGTTCTAGCAAATTCAGATCTAGAATGGGTCAAATTTGAAGTTACAGTGAAGCTGTGACAGATGGAGTGAGTTTAGTGGTTAAAATTCTCAATTCACGAATTGATTTTTGATAAATTCATTCAAGACATTTCAACTTACAATGATTTGTTGTTGCATAGGTTGAACTGGTGTTATCGGGGTGAAATTGAACAAATTTTATGGTTGCACAATGTCGATGGTAAATTGGGGAAAAAGTTAAGACAAAAGCCCCAATTTCTGCAACAGAATTCAAGAGGAATTGATGCACATAAAAATGAATGTGAACAGGTGGGTGCACTAAAAATGCATGATGCGTAGTGAAAATCTTGTGATAGGTAAAATTTAGCACTGCACAATAAGATATTGGCGTACTGGTGTGCGCACTAAATTTTGGTGTTGCACGGAAAAATGTTAGTGTGTAGGTCTGCTCGCTAAATTTCAATGTCGCGCGGAAAAATGTTGGTGTACAGGACCACGTGATAAATTTAGCATTGCGTGGTGTGCACACACATAATAATGGTGTGCGTGGTGTGGGCAGTGTTGGCAGAGCACAGAGGAGTTTTGTTGGTGCGTGCACAATGTGTGTATATGTTTTCGCGTGACAATTTAGTTTTTGGTGCACACATAGTTTTGGTACGCAGTGGAGACGTACTAAACTCAGGCATGGTGTAATGCATAGAGTACAATGCACGTGGAATATCAGCGTGTGATACAAAAACTGCACACAACAGGTAATAGTGCAAGAACCAAAACTGTGTGTGGTGAATAATGGCGTGCGACACAAAAGTAGTGCACAGTGATTGGCACAACATAGAAGTGATGCACAGTGGTTATAGGTGCATGAGGAATGATTTACCCTGTGATGTTTCTACACATGGTAAATATGGGTTTACAGGTTGAAATTTGTGCGCGCAAATTCGTTTGAAGGGTGAACAACAACAGGGAACCAACGATTTTCTGCGACGTTTTATATCATTTGAACATCATATTTTTGCAGCACATTTTTGAGGTACAGGAGAAGTCAATGGAAACCTATTGAACCATAGAATACGGTCCCATAGTTCAATTAATTTCTTGGGCATGTTAAAAATGTTTAATATGGAAAATAAGGCACTTGTAGCATTCCAGACCAAAAACACAAATTGGCCTAGAACTTCAGTAGGTTGTAACTAGCAGCCAAGAACCTAGAAAGAGATGAAACTTGGATAGAGTGTCCATGATATGTATATTAGAAAACCCAATTGAGATCCTACAAAAAATCCAAAGGAGTAGGTGAAAAAATGCATAATTATAGCGCAGAGTTGCACCAAGTTGAAAAATGAATAGAAAAAATTAATGGAAAATTTTCAAATAACCATAACTTTCTTCTCAAGACTCAGAATTGAGAATGGGAGCAGGTGTTGGAAAGTGGAATCCAAATATCCACCCAGAAAATTTATCTGGTCATTCAAATTTCCAATAAATCATAAGAAAGAACTCTGATATATATTATTGAACCTGAATGGTTCATATTTTCATGAAATTGTTTAAATAGTTAGCCTAACGAAGTTTTGTTGGCTGCACATTTTTCAAAGTTAACAATAAATAGACCAGATAAATATCAACATAGAGTCCAGAGGAATGGAAGAGGCACAGAGGACTTACAGTCAGGAGGATGAGATTAGAGGCATGGATGTCCATTTGGGCATTGAAGGAACAAACTCCAATGGACATGGAGATGAAAGGAATGAAAAGATGAATATGGAAGAGACCATTAAAAACTTTCAGAAGGATGTCCAAAGCCATAAATCTGATAATGAAAGTCTTATGAAAGACAAGTATCAACAAGATGAATTCAACATGAAGTTAATGCAGAGCTTGAACCGAATAGAAAAGAAATTGGACAAAGAGAGTGGCTCAAGAAAATATGGAAGTCACAGGCCTCTTGATGAGAAAATAAGAACCATAAGTGTTAGTAGACATCACCACCACTCCCCAAGGAATTCCAATAAGAGAGAACACAACAACTCGAGTCCATCACCTGTCATGAATCATAAGGGTTCTGGGGTGGATGAGCTATGAGGAGAAATGAACAAAATCAAACCTCCTACATTTGATGGCGAGCACAAGAAGGCTGAAGATGCAGATACATGGTTGTTGGGAATGAGAAAGTATTTTCAATTGCATAATTATTCTTCTCATGTAGAAGGTATAATTTCTATCTATCAACTCAAGGGAAAGGCATCCATGTGGTGGGATCAGCTTGTGCAGTTGCAACACATTAAAGAGAAAAGTGTTACTTGGAGGGAATTCAAGAAGTATTTTGAGAAGAAATACTTGACTAAGAGATACTATGGCAAGAAAATGAAAGAGTTATTTGAACTCAAGCTTAGGAGTATGACAATAGATCAATATGAGAGAAGGTTTTTAGAAATGTTGAAGTATGTCTCTTTCATCAAGGATGAGACAGTTAATATTCAAAGGTATTTGAGTGGATTTCCATCATTCATTAGTGAAAAAATACAATATTATGATACAAAGACATTGGAGGAGACCATAAGGCAAGCTAAATGCCTATATGATCAACAAAAAATCAAGGTCAACTTTCCAAAAATCTTGGGAAGACAAAAATAAATTCAAGGTGGATTAGAGGAAGAAGGGATCTAAGCCACCATTCTTCAGAAATAATCCACAGGGACAACAAACTCCTAGAGAGCCCAGAACGATTGAAACATGGGGTCAAAGGCCAAGGCAACCACCTATTCAATTTTGGGGTTGTAAAGGAGATCACATGTTCAGAGATTGTCCTCACAAAGGTGAAAAAGGGAGGATTGTTCACAATGTACAACAAGCTGAAACAATGGAGGACATGGGAAGAAATGTACCAAGGATCTATGCATCCCTCGAGAATAAGAAACAAGAGTATCAATCACATATGATTGAAGTGGAAGGTATGATCAACAACCAAACCATTTCTATTTTAATTGATTCAAGAGCTATCCATTGTTATATAGATCCTAATATGGTGGAAACTTTTTATTTTTGAAGAAGCAAGCATGGGAAATCTTGGTTGGTGCAGCTGGCTACAAGAGCCAAAAGAAAAGTTATGCTATGGTTAAGTCATGTATTATGGACATGAATGGACTGAACACCAGGGAAGATTTGAACATCTTGCCTTTAGGTTCCTATGAATTTCTAATTGGGATGGATTAGTTGAACCAACATCATGCCATCCTAGATTTTCATAACAAGGCCTTTACTTGTTTGGATGAGGAAGGGACCCTAAGGAAGGCACATGAAATTCCCAGGGCAATAACCATCCGAGAAATTTTATCATTGCAACTAAAGAAATGTTACAGAAAGGGGTGTCAAATATTTGCAGCACATATAGAATAAACACCTAAAGATAAGGTGAAAATTTGGAAGATTATGTAGTTTTGGAAAATTTTGAAGATGTGTTTAGGGGTGTACCAGGACTACCCCCAAAGAGAGATATTGATTTCTCTATAAATTTAATGCATGGAGCAGCTCCAGTGTCAAAGAATCCTTACATAATGAGTACATTAGAGCTGAAGGAGTTGCAAATGCAACTTAAATAGCTTCTGAAGAAGGGGTATATACACCCAAGTGTGTCACCTTGGGGTGCCTCAGTTTTTTTTTTGAGGAAGAAAAATAGAACATTAAGATTGTGCATTGATTTCAGACAGATGAATAAAGTGACTATTATGAACAAGTATCCTCTATCAAGGATTGATGATTTTTTTGATCAATTGAAGGATGCAAAGATATTTTCAAAGATAGATCTCAGGTCAGGATACCATCAGGTAAGTATTAAAGAGGAAGATATCAGCAAGACCACCTTCAAGACAAGGTATGGTCATTATGAGTTCACAGTGGTGCCATTTGGGTTGTCAAATGCACCAACTGTTTTCATGTGCTTGATGAATGGTGTTTTCTGAGAATAATTAGACAAGTTTGTCATTGTCTTTTTGGATGAAATTCTTATATATTCCAAGTCAGAAGAAGAGCATGAACATCATTTGAGGATGGTGTTGTAAGTATTAAGGGAACATCAGTTGTATGCCAAGTTAATCAAGTGCTCATTTTATCAGAAGCAAATTCATTATTTGGGGCATATCATTTCAAAGAATGGGATAGCAGTGGATCCTGAGAATATAGAAGCCATTAGAGAATGGTCAGCGCCAAAGAATGTGACAGAGGTCATATGATTCATGTGCCTTACAGGGTACTATAGGAGATTTATTGAAGCATTTTCAAAAATTGCACACCCAATCACTTCCTTGCAAAGAAAGGGTGTGAATTTTCAGTGGACATTGGATTGTGAAAAGAGTTTTCAACACTTGAAACAATTATTAACAAGTGCTCCAATACTAAGAATTACAGACCCAAATGAAGACTTCATTGTATGCACAGATGCATGTAAAGAGGGACTTGGTGGAGTCCTCACTCAAAATGGGTTTGTTATATGTTATGAATCAAGGAAGTTGAAGGAACATGAAAGAAACTATGCCACTCATGATTTGGAGTTGGCAGCCATAGTGCATGCATTGAGGAAATGGAGACACTACCTCATGGGGAAAAGGTTTGAGCTAAGAACATACCATAATACTCTAAAATATTTATTTGATCAGCCAACTCTAAATGTCAGGCAAAGCAGATGGTTAGAATTTCTAAGAGAATATGACTTTGATATAAAGCATATCAAGGGGAAAGAGAACAAAGTGGATGATGCACTCAGTAGAAGAGTGCATGAACTGCATGCTACAACCATTAGCATGTACCAATCAGATTTGAAAGACATAATTATAGAGGTTGCAAAATCAGATTTGCAATACAAGGAATTAGTGGAAAAATTACAAGAAGGTATTTTGTAGCAGAAAATTGAGGAATATAAGCTAGATAATGATGAAATTCTCATGTACAGGGGCATAATTTATGTACCAAATTCCTAGGAGTTGAAAAATCTGATATTGAGAGAAGTGCATAATGTGCCTTATGCTGGGCACCCAGGATATCAGAAAACTATTGCAGCTGTCAAGAGCCAATATTATTGGCCAGGCATGAAGAAAGAGGTTGTTGATTTTATTGCCAGATGTTTCGAATGTCAAAAGGTAAAGGATGAGCATAGACACCCAACTGGTTTGCTACTTCCATTACCCATTCCTAAGTGGAAATGGGAAGTTGTAACAATGGATTTCATCACCAAACTTCCCAGAACAAACAAGCAACATGATTTTATCATGGTAGTGGTGGATAAGATTACTAAGGCTGCCCATTTGGAACAAATTTGAATTTTAGTACAACTTATCATCTAGAATCAGATGGGTAAACAGAGAGGGTGAATCAAGTGATTGAAGATATGTTGAGGATATATGTGATGGATGAACCATCAAATGGGAAGACTACCTACACTTGGTCGAGTTTGCTTATAACAATGGGTACCAAGAATCTCTAAAGATGAGCCCATTTGAGGCACTTTATGGAAGAAAGTGCAACACACCAGTAAGATGGGATAACCTAGTAGACAGAGCAATGGTTGGGCCATATTTTCTCAAGAAAATGGAGGAGCAAATGATAAAAATAAAACAAAAGTTAAAGGTTTCCCAAGACAGGAAGAAAAGTTATGCTGATAAGGTAAGAACTCACAAGGAATTTAAAGTGGGTGATCATGTATTATTGAAAGTGAAATCCAACAGAAGTTCCGTAAAGTTGGGAAATTTTTCAAAGTTGGTAGCTCTCTATTGTGGGCCGTTTGAAATCTTAGAGAGGATTGGTCTAGTAGCTTATATGATTGCATTTCCTGCATCTATGTCTATTCATAATGTATTCCATGTATCATTACTCAAGAAATATATACCTGATGCTAATCATGTTATTGATTGGAAAGTGCTTCAAGTGGAGCAAGAAGGCATTTTTCAAGTGCATCTAGTACGCATTTTGGACCGCAAAATCAAACAACTCTTGAATCAAGCCATAGGGCTTGTAAAGGTCCAATGGACCTGGTACGGTCCTGAGGACACTACTTGGGAGCATGAGGATGCAATGCGGGAAGAATACCTACATATTTTTGAGGATTTTTGAAATTTTGTTGTATATGGGTACATGATGCATTGAGGAGAGTGCATAAATAAGGGGAGGGGATTGTAATATCCTTAGGTTGAACACAATTGTAATGTAAATGAAAATGTACTTAAGTTGGTGAGCTATTTGATATCATTTTGTATGAACATTTCATGGCATAGTGTGTTCTTGTACTGCGCAGTAAAATGATGAAGTGTGCACATTCCTAGATACCGCGCGCAACAACTTGAGTGCGCGTGATATTGAGACCAGGGAGCCTTTTGTATATATGTTGCATTTTATAGGCTGATGAGCTAGTTATTATAAGCTAGGATGCTTATGTTTTGATTAGGCTGGAGAGCCTAGATATTAAAGGCCAATGTGCCTATTTTTATATATATCTCATCATTAATATAAAATACATCACTACGCGTAGACTGACCACAATAAAAGAGCATGGGGGACTAAAATCCACTAGTTAGGGAAAGTGAAGGGCCTACAAGTTAAGGAAAAGGGGCTACGATACAGAGCTTAAGACAAAAAGGAATATTACATTAATATTTCTTAAATCATAAAGTATGGATAATTATTTTATCCTAATTTCTAAAGTTGGGGACAAGTAGGCCAAAGTAACTCCCAACATGACAAGTGTTGATTTGGGGACATGCATACATATTGTTCGGACTTAGTTCATTTTCCCATATTTTCCATCATTCTTCCCATCATTTTCATTCCATCGTTCAGTCATCCAGTCATTCATCCATGAGCATGCACACACCCATTGAGCAATCTTTCGTATCTTCATGACTGTACCTGAACTTGTATCCATAGCCATTTGTGTTGGTGTATCTGGTTATCTTGGGAGCTGGACTGAAGAAGCATGTTGTTAGACCCATGCGATATTGAAGAGGCGGGTTTTCAGGCCCATGATAAATTCTCTGGGTGAGATAATTTTTGGGAATTGATTTCCTGAAGGTGATAAACTACAACTACAATGCTCTGAGACTTCCTGTTCGAACTGTTGCTCAATCCTAGAAAGGAAGTGGGGTAGCCAAAGGACTGTTGAGAAGAGAATGGGCACACTTCCTGGGTGGCACAGGCATGTGGGGAATGAAGGACTGTAGGTTGTTAGTTTGAGTTGGCACCTGAGACAGAGTCTTTCCTATTGTCTATGAACCTTTAGCCTGGTTAGGAATCCCTTTACCCGGGTGGAGTTTAGTCCCAGCTCGGGGGTGACTCACTGTTGAGAGTGATTAACAGCGTGCTCTAAGGCTGGGAGGTTCGTGGAAGTTCTGCACACAGTTGGTGACATTCTTACCAAGATAAGTGCCAATTGTGTGATAAATTTACATGTTGCATTGTTATTTATGTGCTTATTTTTATCGGTTATCATATGTGCGGAGATAACTGTGTTTATTTTTATTGGTATTTATTGTATATGATACATGTACATGTTTACTATTATTTCAGTGTGAATCCATGAATTTACAGATGTATTTGGCTATTTAAGTTTTATATATATGTTTCCGCAAGAGTTTTGTGTGTATATAATTTAATTGTACGCAGTTCAAAAAATTTATGTGCCTTAGCTCAGTTGGATACTGAGTATGTTACAGTATGTTATGCAGAGAGAACACAATATTTCTCTGGCATAGCGTGGCCTTGGCATGGATGGCCATGGATGTTATAATTTCTGAGTGTAGATCCAACATATGCACACAAAGGTACATGAATTAACTGATCCCATCACACAACATACCAAGTTCTTAGAAATTAGGGAAGTAGATGAGAAAATGGATATGATATATAAGGCTAATTAGGAAAGTAATAAAGAACTTAGGGACTTCATACCTATGGTTCATGATACCTATGTCAAAATACAATAGTTGGATTCAGCTTTAGAAAATGAGTTACAAACTCTTCTGGCCACTAAGCCGGAGGATCTGAATGTTGCACCATCCCAAGAGTTCATTTCAGGAGCTTCCATTTTGGTGCGGAAGTGGCAGGATTGAGTGGAACAATATGAAATCTTCCACTAGCAGGAAGTGAAGGTTGTCCCAGAGTTCGGTGATTCATTTGAAGGAGGCCCTAGTAAGGAAACGAAAGGTTGACTCGGGGTGAGTCAATTATTTTGGTCGAGGCCTATTGTAACGACGCCATCATTATGACTACATGCGATGCAACACAAAAGAATTTTTTTTTTAACAGTAGGATGGAAACAACGACAATAGTTAAACAACGAAACTTGACGATGAACACCATGCACGTAGATCAAGAAACGGTAATCAATGACTCATACACTAGCACATCAGGCAACTTGAAGAAACATGTGATCATCAATAGGCAAATAGTGACTACCCGCTCGACACAAGGTAGTCGATGCCTACAAGCTAAAAGACAACATCAACAATCTCGATACAACGACCTCGATGACCAGTAACTAGAAACCTCTATGGCATGCAACCAAATGCATTAAGGCATTACAAAACCAATCACCAACATTAATTGCAACAAACAAACACCCACATCGGGAAGCACAAGAATCTGACCAAGTTATCATTCACCTCTATCCGCCAGGGCACACAATGATCCCCTCATCAGGAATTATGTCGTCACAAGCAAATAGGAGTGAAATTAACCCTCTCACAACACAACATATCCAGACTAATAATCCAAGAAACATTCAATGTGTTAGGGGACCAAATTAACTAACAAAAATACATGACGACTATAGCCACTCACCCAAACAAAAAGTCAGCAATACGCAAGGTGACATCACTCAATTAAATTCCGCAACTAACCAAAGGATTTCTAGTTCCTACAAGGAAACAAGGGTGGTGAAAAAGTATGACCAACCACCATTTACAATTCAAATTAAGGCACAAGGCACATAGTAACCAATCAATTGTTAAGCTAATAATCGTTTTAGCTAATAAAATTATTAATCCCTCAACCCTTAATCTTGCGCAAGCTATTAAGCGACTTCGCCAATAAACCAAAAACCATTGTCTGTTAATCATGATGTCTAAGTTCAAAGGAGTGAACTATTATAAATGTTACCATTATCATAAATGTGACCATAATGTGAACTATTAATAAATGTTACTATTATCATAAATAGTATCGTTGTCTATTAAATAATATCATTGTCTATTAAAAAGCAGATACTGTTATCTATAAAACATATGATAATGTTGTCTAATATTGGAAAATCGTAGTCAAAACAAGATAACACGCTGTCTATGATAAATTTTACTATATCCATTGAAAATTGTTGTCACCATATGTTAAAATCCTAGTCAATATACATGTAATTTCCGAGTCAATGCATAGTAAATTCATAGTCTCTATATATCGCAATCGTTCCTATACAATAATTCTTATTTCTTCTTTCCTTTCCTAGAGCAGACAACATTGTACTTTGTGCATATTTTTCATTGGCACTTATTCTTCTTAATGAATTAATTCGAAGCTACACAATTAACAATGTTTTAACACAATTTTAACTAGACATGTATTCTGAAAGAAAACCTGTATGACAGTGAGATAAAAAAACTAATCAATCATAACATTGCATGTGTATATAGCTTGTAAGGACCCTATTGGGCAGGGATAAACATTAAATTTATATTAATATCTGTAGCATTGGGTATAATTCTGCTGCTTAATTATATATTTTTATTCAAATATGTAGTTCTCACAGTTAATCGTACATGTTGTATTTTCAAAACTTTTAACACTTTATTACTTGAAAGACTCAAGCTCATACATATATTTTACTTACTTTTCATCTACCAATAGTAAGCTTATGTATCATTCTCCACATGAAAACGTCTCTAGCAAAAAAAAAATTATTTTTAGACAATAGTTTTAATTCTCAAATTATCCATATTTTTTGGTCTACTACTGTTAACTTTAACATCAACCACTTCTCCTTACATGTTACAGATTGGGAAGCATGATACAGTTTGGTACTTTAGATGTCTAAAATGTGTTTTCCCATCAGATCTATATATTAAAGTGAACGAAGACCTATCATTAAAGACACAGACATATCAAAACAAAAACACAGGCATATATAAACGTTGTCACATATGAATCAATATGATATCAATCTTTGTCCACTGGTATTAATAAAATTGTTGTCTTCGAAACAAGAATGAACATATAAAAATGAATTTATCAAGAGGTTAAATATGTATGGATGTCATGATATAATATGGTTGTATTTTATTATACATAATACATATAATAAAATTGTTGTCAAATATAATATCACTCCCACTATAGTATAAATCATTATCCAAACTATCAATAGAGTATAAATCGCTATCCAAACTCAGAGTATAACAATTGTTGTTCATTATTGTATTAAATTGCAGTCTAAAAATAATTACTGACATACAACAATTTAAAATCAAATGTACATAGTCGTTGTCATTCAAAGTACGAATTTGTTGTCTATAGAATACTTACTGTATTAATCCCTGATATTAAAAACATGACAATTGCGAAGTGAAAAACTGGACGAAATTTGTTGTGTAGAAAGATGAAAAGGATGTGCAAATGAAGATGTAAAATCTAGATATCAAGAACACCAATTCGTTGGGAGAACGTGCATAACGCAGGTCACCCTTATATCAAGAAAAACACAGAGAATCAAGGGAAATTAATGTGTGAAGGTTCCATGCAAAGGTAAGGAAATTCGTTGGTTTAAAAATACGAATTTTTTCTAAGTAACCAAACGTAGAGAGAAAGGAATAAAAATCGTTGAGTTTGGGGGGAAATCACAGGAAAATTATGTTCAATAGGGTTTGGTATCTACACATTTTATTTTTCTCAAAAGGAGATAGATTCTATATATAATTCATAATTATTGTTTCTGGAATGACAGTGATGTGTAACACCTTTTGGAAGGTAAAAATAAATAAAACCCCACCCCATTAATTATCATTAAGCCAAGAAAGGAACAATACAACCAACAAGAGGTTTGCAATGGCACCTGCAACACATTACATAATCCAGAAGGAAGATCACATTCAGTGGCATACGCTACATAACCATCGTCTAATTTTTGCAATTGTGTAAACTCCTTACAGATGCCGCTTAGAAGACTAATTTAAGTTGTACCAAAAGGATCACTTGGATTCTACCAATGTTGGGGTGAGTACACATTAACAAAGATGAAATATTGATAAAAGAAGAATGCAGACATATCATAAAAAACAAAGTCATTCAAGTATAAATTCATTGCCCAAGATGCAGGTGATGACTCTGGAAAGAAAAATGAAGGGTAGTATAAGATCACAGCAGGAAATAATCAATCACAGGATTTAATCATTCACAAGGAAGGCACAAGGGTTAGAGATCAATCAAAAAGGAAAAACGCAGAGATAAGTAAGGGATAGATAACTGGGCAAAAAAAAAATTCCTTCACTCATCATCCATGCACAAGAAAGTAGGGAATTTGAATCTATAGGTCTTTAAACACCGAATTGATGACCTTCAATTTGTCTCCTGGCCGATTGCTCAGGCACAGACTAATGAATAAAGGATAAGAGACAGAAGATAAGACACAAATTTCTTCATGATAATCAATAAAACAAACAAAAAAAAAGTCATAACAATCAGGGTTTGGGTTCGCCAAGGGAATTAATTCAAAATGCAGCGAGCGTAAGGCTCGGATGAATTTAAGTTCCTTGGTTATAAAATGCTGAGTAAACCACAATTATTTACAAAATAGAAGCACAGTTATGAAAGCACAGGAACAATATTAATCTACCATTCAAAAATAAATGCATGTGTACTGTAGCCCAAGGTGACAACTCTGAGTCATTGTCCTGCACGTGCTCCATCTAGCTCCCACTTTTTGACCGATGTGACCTCATCGATATCTCCCAACCAACTCTAGGGGTACTCTTCTTCCTCATGAGCCCCCCGAGCCACAAAGGGGCCATGCACATAATACCAAAGAACCACTAGCACCCAGCTTGCCTCGCAAGGTCGAGCTACCACTCGTTACCCGAGCTGGGTATCCCAACTCCCACAAGATAAGTTCATTCAAGACAAAAATTCAGCAGTGTAACGTTACACATAAATATGAGATCGATACTCCTCCTCCTCCATCCTTTTTATATATTTTTTAAGTAATTAGTTTCCCAAATTCTCATTAAATTCTTTTTTAAGTTAATTAAATTCGAAAAACCTCCCCTGTACACATGTCACCCATCCCCTAGTTGCACCATAAAATTAATTTTTATTAATTAATTAATTATCCCTATTTCCCTCACCCACCTAAAAGCATTCCTAAAAACACTCCTTGGTGTCCCAAAATTCCCTTACAAAACTTAATGACTTACACCTCACTAAATTCCTAGTTGAGTTCATAAAAAGAAAGTTCCCAAGGCAAGATTCCTTACTAAGTTAGGCATTCAAGATTTCCGTTTTCCGTTAGGTTTCCCCTTTTCTTCAGGTTTCCCCTTTTTCTTTAAGTTTCCTATTTCTTTTAACTTTCCCTCCTTTTCCTTTTTAACTAAAATTTTATTTAGCAAGTGTAGATGAAACAATCATTTACCCTTTTTCTTCTTTAATTAAAAGTTAATTTAGCAAGTGTAGATGAAACAACCATTTACCCTCTTTTCTTTCTAACTAAAATTACATTAGCAAAAATAGATAAAAAAACCATTTCACTTTATAAAATTTTAAACCTCCATGATAATTTGACTTTAATAAATTAATTTGAATTTCTTACCTCCCCTTCTCGTTACATGTTTATTTATTATTATTTTTTTTTGACCACATGTTCTACTTAGACCTAGGTTTTAATTCTCTAGGCTGAGCGGCATTTATATTAGGGAAGAACATTTTTTTTAATTCTTGATTATCACCTCATTCATTTTAAGGCCAACTAGGTTTATTCACTTTACCAGTTAATATCGTGACATTCCCTTCAGGACGTACTATGTTCTCTAAGGGTGCTACTCACCTCTTTCTGTTTTCCTTGCACGATGTTCCCTTTAGGATGCACTATGTGCTCCAAGGGTGCCATTCACCTCTTTTTGTTTTCCTTGTGCAACATGCCCTTTAGGATGCACTACGTGCTTCAAGGGTGCCACTCGCCTCTTCACTAACTTGGTAGACATAAAAACTCTTGGAGTCAATACTCTTCTAGGCGATCCTGTGGGAGACTAAGGGCCTCTAAGGAATAAGACCCTTGCCTTATTGCACACCCCTTAGAATCATCATGAGTGACTGTCACAGTCTTCTCTCACGACATCATGGGTCTTATCGAACTAGGTAATCGTTAGCCTACAGTTCAAGCCACGATGAGAGTTCAATTAGGATGTGGTAGGGTTGTTGTCTACACCTCTCCCTCAAAGTCTCTAGTTTTCGTGCATGGCCCCTCTTCTCCACATGTGATTCTAGTTGACAAGATATCATCAACCTACATCATCAATGAATCATGTCGACAATAACAATCAATCATCATAACATCTAATCATATGTACATATGTCATATCAACGAAAATCAAACGCCAATAGTCCACTCCTTGACTCGATCTAGAGTCCAAGGGATTTCATCGATGCCTATGGATCCTCAATGTCCAATGTCTTGCACACTCAGGAGAACCTAGTCAATAGCACCTGTCTATGAAAAGAAAACCAAATTAACATATCATCATATCTTCTAATAATAATCAAATGGCCAATAGTATAATAATCTGGATCACTTGTAAGCAAGTGTCCTCAAGGATAAATTTGCTTAGTGCATGCAAGAGCGAGATGTTACATACACCCCCTCTTGTTTTAAACTTTGTTCCGAAGTTTCAAAGTATAAGTGCCAAAATAAAATGTATCACAGTATCATAAGTCTATCTATCGACAAAAATGGAAACTGTTGGTGCATATCATATGCATCCTCTGAGGTCGCCGAGTGCGGACTATAGTTGTCCCACTGGACCTTGACCTGATCTATTGTTTGACATCGTAGCTGTTGAATGAAATGGTCCAGGATGTGGATTGGATCAGTCGTGAGTGCACCCTCATCCGATACCTACAAGGTACTCAAGTCAAAACATGTGTAGGATCACTAACATAATGTCTCAAACAGAGACGTGAAAGACATCATGCATATGCCTCAAGGATCAGGCAAGGCTAGTCAATAGGCCACGACTCTCTCTTTTCCATAATCACACAGGATCCAATGAACCTAGGAGTTAGTTTATCACCCTTTCCAAACTTGATCGAACTCTTATGCGGTTTCACCCACAAGAATACGTGATCGCCACATAGTAACTACGGTCGACGCGATGGGCATCGACATAACTCTTCTGCCGATATTGCACTTCCCTAATCCTTTGTATTATAGTTTGCATTTAATATTCCATTTCTTGGATTGTTTCTAGTCCCACCAAGACCCTATCCTCAAGATGATCCCAAATCAAGGCATCCGACACAGATGCTCGTAGAGAAACTCGAAAGGTGCCATCTTAATGGTTCTTTTATAATTGTTTTTATATGCAAATTCTACCAATGGAAAGAATTATTCCCAATGCTTTTGTTAGTCCATAACGTACATGCACAACATTTCCTCCAAGATTTGGTTTGTTTGTTCGGTCTGCCCTTGTATCTCTATGTGATACAAAGTACTAAAGTTAAATTGGGCTCCCAAGGCCTCTTGGAAACTAGTCCAAAATCATCCTGTAAACACCAATCCCCTATCAGATATAATCCTCTTAGGCACTCCATGCATCCTCACAATCTCACTGATGAAAACTCTAGTGAAGTTAGGTACCTAATACGTCATACGTACATGGAAAAAAAATCACTCTTCGTCAGTGTGTCGACTACCACAAAATTGAGTCTTGTATCCTTGTCGTCAATGGAAATCCAACAATGAAATCCATCGAAATGACCTCCCATTTCAATTCTGGGATAGTGTGTGGCTATAATAATCTTGTTAGATGTCTACATTCATCCTTCACTTGTTGACATTCTAGACATCTGGCCACGTAGTTTACTATGTCTTCCTTCATTCCTTTCCATAAGAATAAGGGTTTAAGGTTTTCCCTCATATTCGTGACTCTTGAGTGAGCCATGTACACTGATTTGTGAGCCTCGTTTAGGATCAAAACTCCTCAACTCATCGTTGGGTGGTACGTAAATTCAACTTTTAAATCTCAATAATCCTTCGTTGTCCCAAGTAAATCCTTCAAAGTTTGGTCCATCATTGTGTTTTGTCCGATAAAATCTTTGACCTCTTTGTACCAGTCATCGTTTCACTGTAAAGTTAGAATATTTTCACGTAGATTTGTCTGAAGAGGCATCACCGAAAATATGCACGATCTATGACTCAACGCATCAGCCACTCTGTTCATTGTTCCCTTTATGTAAGTAATCTCAAAATTGTACTTGCTAAGCAATTCTGACCAATGTTGTTGTCACGCATTCAATTCACTTTGCGTGAAGATGTGTTGTAGTCCATAGTGGTCTGTGTTTAGTTTAAAATTTCATCCAATAAGGTAATTTATCCAAACTCTCAAGGCATATACAATGGATAACAACTTCACGTCATGTGTTTCATAGTTCTCCTCATGCCATCTCAACTTTCTCGAGATGTAAATGATCACTCAATCGTCTTGCATCAAGACTCTGCCTAAGCTTTCCTTATATGCATCAATGCATACCAAGAAGTTTGCATCCATGTCAGGGACCTTCAGTATCGATGTCATTGTCAACAAATCCTTGAGTGAAAGCTAACGCTACTGGATGGGGAAAGCTGTGGAATCTCAAGGGTACAGGCTCCATGGTCTCTTCTCAATATAGATAGTGTATCAAGGCCTTTGACATTCCCTAAAAGGACCTTGTTAGGCCATCATCATCCATTACTATAATCAGATCCAGCCCAAGGACTTGTTCCTCCCCTTGGCGGTTATACTCCGAGGGCGTAGACACTTCTGGAGGCATCGCACCTCCGTCCATGACACCACATTGGGAACCTCTGAAGCATTCTCTAATAGAGATCACCGCAAGGACATGTTAAAGTTTAAGTAGCACTAGGTTATTACTAAAGGGTTTACTACAATGGAAAGCATGGCGATCCACATTTGTAGGGTTGAACCCACTCTGATACCATATGTAACTACCCCATCGTTACGACTACATGCGACGAAACACAAAATAATTTTCTTTTTGAACAATAGGAAGAAAACAACAACAACCATTAAACAACACAACTTGACGATGAACACCACTCACGCAGATCAAGAAACAATAATCAATGACTCAGACACTAGCACATCAAGCAACTGGAAAAAACATGTGATAATCAATAGACAAACAACGGATACCCGCCCGACAAAAGGAAGTCGATGCCTACAAGCTAAAGGACAACATCAAAAATATCGACACAATGGCCTCGACATCCAGTAACTAGAAACCTCTATGACATGCAACCAAATGCATTAAGGCATTACAAAACCAAGTATCAACATCAATTGCAGTGAGAAAACACCCACATCAGGAAGCACAAGACTCCAGCCAGGTTATCATTCACCTCTATGCATCAGGGTGTTCAATGATCCCCTCATCAAGAATCATGTCGCCACAAGGCAATAGGCATGACAGTAATCATGACCCAACATAACATATCTAGACCAATAATCCAAGAAAACACCAATGCGCTAGAGGACCGAATTAACTAACAAAAATACACGAAGACTATACCCACGCATTGAAACAACAAGTCGACAAGACACAAGGTGACATCACTCAATTAAATTGCAATACTAACCAAAGGATTTATAGTTCCTAGAAGGCAACAAGGGTAGTGAACAACTATGACTTACCACCATTTACAATTCAACTTAAGCCACAAGGCGCATAGTAACCAATCAATTGTTAAGCTAATAATCGTTTTAGCTAATAAAACTATTAATCCCTCAACCCTTAATCTTGTGCAAGCTATTAAACAACTTCACCAACAAACCAAAAACCATTATATGTTAAGCATGATGTCTAAGTGTGAAGGAGTATAAATCACTCTCCAAACTCAGAGTATAACAATTGTTGTGCATTATTATATTAAATTGTAGTCTAAAAATAGCTACTGACATACAACAATTTAAAATCAAATGTACATAGTCGCTCTCATTCAAAGTACAAATTTGTTGTCTATAGAGTACTTATTGTATTAATCACTGAGATTAAAAACATGATAATTGCGGAGTGAAAAACTAGGCAAAATTTGTTGTGTAGAAAGATGAAAAGGATGTGAAAATGAAGAGATCAAGAACACCAATTTTCTTGGAGAACATACATAATGCAATTCACCCTTCTCTCAAGAAAAACACAGAGAATCAAGGGAAATTAATGTGTGAAGATTCCACACAGAGGCAAGGAAATTCGTTGGTTTTAAAATACAATTTTTTTTTGAGTAACCAAACGCAGAGAGAAAGGAATAAAAATCATTGTGTTTGGGGGAAAATCGTAGGAAAATTATGTTCAATAGGGTTTGGTATCTACACATTTTATTTTTCTCAAAAGGAGACAGATTGTATATACAATTCATAATTCTTGTTTCTGGAATGATAGTGAAGTGTAACACCTTTTGGAAGGTGATGCAGATGCCGACCCTATCGTCCCTCGGGTCAACAATCTGCTACAGGATCATTCTACTTCCACTTGCCCAAAGAGATCTCTCGAACTAGCTCTTCTATTTCCTTTTTAAGAAATATGCACCCACAGAAAACCTCTTGGAATCTCCCTTCACACTTCGGGAGATCTGACTTTGCGATTTCGCGAGTCTTGTGGTCAAGCGGTTGTGCGCTCAGACCTCCGAACACCGATATGCCGAATTCCGAAAAGAACGCTAGAACTTTAATGTTCCGCCTCCCCCAAACAATAATCGATGGTTCTGAATCTTCCCTTTGATCCAACGGTCAGCGTGATTTTGTGACCCAGGAACTCAAGATATCCAAAGCTCAAGTGCTATGTCCCCTCTACCTTCTAGGTTCCACAACCCTTGCTTCCAAATCTCATGATACCCGAAATGTCGATACGGACATGCCCCTTCTTTTGTCAGTGCCCTCCATGCGTGACCACCGGCTAGACCTAACTCTATTAGTTTTCTCTTCTCGCCGCTTCATGAGTTTCGATGTCGAACTCCTTGCTCTTGTCTCGCGAATCCTCGAGACACGAGAGGTCAATGGGGTATTGAATTCTTTCAATAGATGAAATCCGTCCACCTGTCTCTTCCATGTGCCCACCTCACGATTCTACCATGTGTCCCTTGTGCTATCTCTTCACTTCGTGATTTCACTCCTCAAGCGATGCCTCCTTGGTATCCCCGACACACGAAGTGCCAAGATCTGGAACTCGTCAGAAACCTTATCGCAACTCATGACTTCGGGACTTTTGGGATGGAAGTCTCACTCTTCTATCCTCCAAAACACCGAAACGCTGAAATGCTTGGACTTCGGCACGTGTCCAAGTACTGGCCCCCACCATGAAACTTTCCACCTTGTCGGGGTTTCGGACTTCGCAGTTTCACAAATCCAAATGTCAAAGCTTCGGTCCTTCCACCCACGAAACCTGGAAATGGAATTTCGTGAGTAGATCCAACGGTCCTCGTCGGCATGAATATATGACCCTCTCTCTCCTGAGCTTCCCCTTGCAGAAAATGACCATCGTAACCTCCTTGCTCCTCTGTGAGATTTGACGGCTCATGGGACTTCATGAATTCTCCATGGAGAATTACAACCGTTCGTTCTCCCTTCAAGAACTTCTACACTCTTAAACAAAGTGTTTTGGTACGAA
The DNA here is from genome assembly GCA_032191745.1 of Picea mariana. Lineage (NCBI taxonomy): Eukaryota > Viridiplantae > Streptophyta > Pinopsida > Pinales > Pinaceae > Picea > Picea mariana. The sequence continues at coordinate 22,855 of JASDQU010502676.1, read as the reverse complement.
ACTTAACCGCCTGCAACACAAACTTGTGATGCCTCCTTTCAACACCTCAAGGCATCAACCTTCCAATCTTTTCTTTGGCAACTGCGAAGACTCTATCCCTCCTCAGCTTTCTCCAACTCTGAGTCTTAAAGAAGACTCTTGCATGCACTCCTTGCGGAAAATCCTTCAATTCCTTCAAAGAATTGAAGTCCTTCGACTCTGCTCACTCCCTGCAGCAGTAGTCCTTCAACAATCTCTCAGGTTCGCAAACTCTGAGACTTTACTCAGCTTACGCACGCCTTGCATGAATCCTGTGCCCAACTTGCACTTCTGTGAGAATGAGGACAACTGTTAATCCTCTCGAGCTTTCAGAGATGAAACTATGAACTCTTGTCAACACACTCCTTGTGGACAACTTCACTGCACTCCTTGCAGGAACTCTTGCTCAGATAGAGAAACAATTGAAACTCATTTCTTACTCTCTCTCAGACTTCAAACACAAAGCATGAAATCATATACACAGCATATAAAGAAAATGTATAACAGAAAGTAAACATCCATGAGCATAACATTCAACACTACCTACACAGAGAATATCACAACACCATGAATCTGAATCAAAGCTCTTTCTATTAATTCAAATCTCTGTACATGGGTGTTTTCAACTACAACTCTCTGTTCTCTTCTCTATGCTCTATGCTCATAATGCTGCTTATTGTTAAAGTGAGGGTGTCTATATCCCGTTTCCCTCTTGCACCCTAAAACTGTCTAATCTAAGCATTAAATTCTATCTACTTACATTAACTTATGCATAAATGCCTCTATCTACTTCAGACAAGAGCGGGATGCTCAAGGTCTAATTACAATGCTCATCCATAAATGTGAGTACGCCTCTATTAACTATCCCATAAATTATATGATGCTTTCAAACTTCAAAACATTTCAACAAGAAATGTGATGGCGCTTGTCCAGCTGTCCTCCACATCCATGCGTGCTTGCTACCTGCTGGCGATGTTCCTACATCATACTCCTTCACTTCAAAATTTTCATGGGCTCCTGTCCATGAGCTTGCACATGGTCTATCCATGCTTCTGAATCTTTGCTTCATTTTCCCAACTGGCATCTTTAGCTATATGACCCTTCCACTTGACCAAGTATTCAAAGTATTCATTTCGCCTGGTCCTCTTACCAACTCTTTTGTCCAGTATGTGCTCCATCTGTGGCTTTTCTACAACTGGCATTTGTTTTGTCCACTAGATCTCTGGTTGTTCACTACCTGCTTCTGCTTCCTCAGCTTTATAAGGGTACAAATCCGAGACATTGAATATCGAAGAAATTATGATCCCATCGGGTAATTCAATCTCGTAATCATTCACCCCAAATTTCTTGAAGACCTTACATGGTCCGATTTTCTTCATCTTCAGTTTATTATATGCTCCACTCGGGAACCTTTCCTTTCTCAAATGTGCAAGGATCAAATAACCATCTTCGAACTGAAGTTGTCTCCTGTGTTGATCTGCTCTCCGCTTATATTGTTGGCTCGAACTCTGCAATCGTTCCTTCACCTGGCTGTGAAGTTCCTTCATCGCTTCTGTGAAATCTTCTGCACTAACTCTTCTAGTTGCAATCTGTTCTGAATCCCTCAGCTCAGAAATTCCTCTTGGTTGCATGCCATAGACAATATGAAATGGACTCTGTCCTGTGCTCCTATTAATTGAATCATTATAAGAAAATTCCGCTTGTGGTAATATGTTGTCCCACTGGTTGTGGTGTTCTGTCACCAAGCTCCTTAGCAAGTCTCCCAAACTCCTGTTCACGACTTCTGTCTGTCCGTTCGTCTGAGGATGATAAGCTAAAATAAACAACAAGTTCGTCCCCATCTTTTTCCATAAGGTTCTCCAGAAGTTTCCTACAAATTTAGTGTCTCGATCTGAAACTATGCTTCTTGGCAAGCTGTGAAGTCGAATGACTTCTTTGAAAAATAGGTTCGCAATGTGAGTTGCATCACTGGTTTTCTGGCATGGTATGAAATGTTCCATTTTGGAAAATCTATCCACTACCACAAAGATTCAGTCAAACCCTCTTTGTGTTCTTGGCAGCCCCAATATGAAGTCCATGTTGACTGCATCCCACGACCTCTTAGGTATGGGTAAAAATTGATAAAAGCCTGCATTCTGTCGCTTTCCTTTTGAATGCTGACAAATTCTGCATCCATCCACGAATATTTTGATGTCTTCTCTCATTCCTGGCCAAAAATATGACTCATTGAACTTTGTGAACGTCTTGTCATGACCAAAATGTCCAGCCAATCCTCCACTATGTTTCTCCTTCAACAAATTCTCCCTCATGGAGCATTTTGGAATACAAAGTTGATTACTTTTAAACAGTAATCCTTCCTAGATCATGTATTCTGCCCATTGGCTTCTATCTCTGAGAATTGGATTCTCAGTTGCTTCATATGCCTCTTTAAAATCTGGATCATCTCTGTACATGTCCTTGAGATCATCAAAACCCAATGTTTTGACTCTGAACTATTACAATAGCAAACATTTCCTTCTCAAAGCATCAACAACTTTGTTAGCAGTTCCAGAAATATGTTTAATCAAAAAAGTGAAATTTTGCATGTATTCAACCCATTTAACATGTCTTTGATTCAACTTCTCCTGTTGAGTTACAAATTGCAATGCATGATTGTCACTGTATAAGACAAACTCCTTTGGGTTTAAGTAATGTCTCCATTTTTTCAATGCCTAAATAATAGCATAGAACCCCTTGTCATATGTGGAGTATTTCACTTTTGCTTCATTTAGTTTCTCGCTAAAGTATGCTATCGACCTGTCTTCTTGGCTCAAGACTGCCCCTATTGAAAATCCACTTGCATCACATTTTACCTGAAATTTCTTTTTGAAATCCGGCAACACCAAAATTTGTTGTTCCGTGATTTTCTTCTTCAACAAATTGAAGCTTTTCTCAGCCTCTTTCGTCCAGTGAAAAGACTTGTGTCTCTTCTTCACTGTGTCCATCATCGGTTGGCTAATTCCAATGAAATTCCTAATGAACTTCCGGTAGAAACTAGCCAATCCATGAAAACTTCGAACTTCAAAGATATTCTTTGGTGATGACCCATTCTTAATTACCTCCACCTTATCGGGATCCATCCTCAACTTATCTGCAGAAATAACAAAACCCAAATAAATGAGCTCCGTCTTCATGAATGAGGATTTCTTCATATTTATCAGCAGCTTCTCCTACTATAACCTCTGCATCACTGTAGCCAAATGTTTCATATGCTCTGCCTTTGTTTGACTGAAAATTAGTATGTCATCAAGATACACAATGACAAATTTTTTGATGAAATCCTTCAGGACTTCATTCATCAATCTCATGAAGGTACTTGGCGCATTTGTTAAGCCAAACAACATAACAAACCATTCATACAACCCTTCGTTAGTCTTGAAGGCTGTCTTCCATTCATCACCTTCTCTCATATGAATCTGATGATATCCACTCTTCAAGTCAATCTTCGAAAAAAATTTGGCCCCACTCAAACAATCCATCAAATCATCCATCCTTGGCAATGGAAATCTGTACCTCATGGTAATCTTATTAATTGCTCTCGAATCAGTACACATCCTCTAGCCTCCATCTTTCTTCAGACTGAGTACTGTCAGAACATCACACGGACTCAAGATTTCTCTAACCAACCCCTTGTCCATTAAATCCTGGACCTGCCTTTTGAATTATTCATTCTCATGTGGCATCAATTTGTACGTTTCTTTGTTTGGAAAACTAGCTCCAAGTATGAGATCAATACGATGACTCACACTTCTGATCGGTGGCAACGAACGAGGTAGTTCATCCACTACTATGTCAGCGAACTCTTCCATCAGTTCACAAAACTCTTCTGGTAAATCATCTACCCTTGTGCTGGTTAAAACAATCTTTGGTTTCCTAACCACAATGAATTGCAGTTCCTCCTTCTTCTTAACCTCTGTAAGAAGTTCCTTACCACTCATGAGAAGTACAGTGTTGCTTACTTCAGGTTTCACCTCTTTATCTTTGATCGGCAATAGCATGTGAGTTCTCCCATTCTTCTCTAGGGTGTATGTGTTCATTCTCCCATCATGAATCACATTCATTTCATATTGCCACGGTCTACCCAACAATAGATGACAAACATCCATAAGAATAACATCACAGAGTATTTCATCTTTATACCCTCCTATTTTAAACTCAACTAAACATTGCTTAGTGACATTTACCTGATGTCCTTTTTGCAACCACGAAACTTTGTATGGATTTGGATGATCAATTGTCTCCAACTCCATCTTTTCTACCATCTCTGTAGAAACAAGATTTTATGTGCTACCACTGTCCACAATGACCTTGCATACGCTATCCTTGGTCTTGCAAGCAGTCCGAAAAAGTTTGTTCCTTTGGACCGAACTCTCCACTTCCTTCTCTGGCGTTAAGAGAACTTTTCACATCATCAACGATCTTCTGCCTTCAACATCTTCTGCCTCAACATTTTTCCTTTGTGCTTTGGCAATGTGAGTCTCTCCTTCTTCTTTCTTCTTGTCTGGACATTCATAAGACTTGTGTCTGAACTTTCCGCACGTGAAGCATTTTATCACTCCACCTCTTCCTCTTCCTCTACCTCTAGTATGAGGAAAAATGTTGTTATCATCATACTCTCCTCTCTGATAAGCATACTTCCTTCTTTGTTCAACATATTTCCCTTTCTGTGAGCTTCCACTTCTCTCAATATGAGGTTGAGGTTTCTTCCAGTCTTCCTTAGGCTTCTGATTTCTATCTTGGACGACTGATTTTACTCTGGCTTGACTTCTACCTCGGCCTGTTTGACCTTGTTTTCGGCTTAGCTTATCTTCCGCCTTTAGAGCCATTTGATAAGCATCTTCCACCATTCGAATGGTCATCATGCTCATCTCATCCTGAATTTCATATCTCATGCCATTCATATACTTGGCAACCTTTTCATCATTACTTTCACGATGACCTGCTCTAATGTTCAGCCTGTAGAACTCTTCAGTATACTCCTTTAGTGTCATCAACTTTTGTCTTAAGTTCTGCATCCTTCAAAACAAAGTAATTTGGTAATCCCTGGGAATGAATTTTGCCTTCATCTTTGCAATCATCCTATCCCAACTCTTGATTTTATGCTTACCTTGGCAGCGTCTGTCAGCTTGTAGTTCATCCCACCGCAATGTCGCATGTCCTTTAAGTCTCGTGACAACATGTTTGACCTTCTTGTCTTCTTCGACATCTTCATAGTCAAAATATGTGTCCAGAGCTCTAATCTAGTCTAGAATCTCTTCAGCATCCAAGTTTCCCTCATAAAATGGAATGTCCATTTTGGCTCTTGCACTCATTCTTGCAACATCTCTAATCAAGCGTTCATTTGCTGCATCTTCTGCTATGACTTCTTCTTCATGT